>PRKT01000169.1:268483-344099 GCA_003671525.1 Saccostrea glomerata | reverse complement strand
ATCCATGCAGTAGGTGTGGCAGCAGATGGGTCAATCTCCTATTCTTGGGTACATGGTATGCATGAGAAAAGGATGTCCTGCCGTAATTAGACCGAATGGTGGTCTTACTTCATAAATATTGTTTTATGTGAATTTTAATTTGAGCGTACATTATGTTGACACTTTGCTTTAAAATCTGACGAGAACTTTCTTGAAAATTACGCAATATCGAACTAAAATACGCATCATTAACCATCAATTAAAGATATTATTTTTTATGCATTTGTTCTTTATAACTTCAAAAATGTTAGGTGAACACTTAGGAGGTTGGTTCACTGTACTCCTGTGAAATATGGAAGCCATAGCCCCACCCAATCAAAAGTTATGGTCAAGGTTAAATTTTTTGCGGACAAAGAGACAAACACACAGACGGACAGAATGACGGACGGACAGGGTAAAACCTATCCCCCCCCTGCCCGAATCTGCAATTACGGGGGCATAAAAAAACATAACATAATTGGAAATTTTTACAATGAGTAGATTCGTAACTTACCAGTACCTGACCGATGTTTTTTCAAGCTACCTACAGTTCTGCAAATTTAGTTAGAACCCAACTTTTCTGATAAATACAAGTCAAATAATTATGTTTACATCAATCAGGATAAAAATGGTACATGAAATTAGATTTTTTTAATATGACAGTACCTTATTTTCTCAAGAAAATATTATTTCTCATGAAGACCTTAATGATACGTGTACACTGATAAGAGAAAAAACTCTTAATGGTATGCTCGGTAAATGCCAATTTCAATGTAAAATGTTATTTTTGGTCAATTTGTGCCGTATCCACACGGTACCGTATGTAATAATCTTGGGTATTTTACTAATACATTCGATTTCTAGTTTATTCAGAAAATATAATATATATTCCATTTTTATATTAGTAAACAGATGAATAATTTATCTTAAACACAGTTAGTCATGCAAAGATCATGATGGGGGTGCCAGCATGCGTAAGAACGGTATAAATTGATTCTATGTTTTCGTAAAAAAAAAAATTATTATTTTCAAAAAGGATTTTATCATTGTGTTCCAGAGGTTGTACTTAAGATGTCAAATGCATGTTTATATGTCTTCGTTATTTTTAAGTTGTTCTTCGCAGACGAAAATAAAAAATCAGATATGAGCAAAGACCAACAAAAAAGCCTTAGCTTAAAATGAAGGAAATGGTCTAATTAGCTTATTTTTTCACAATAAATGAAACGTGTTTTAACGCAAAGCTTATTTCGTTGGAATCACGACGCTATTTTATTATTTTGTTAAACATCAAATATTTATATTTACATGTAAAGTTACTAGAAAATAAGTTTAATATTTACAGAGAGCTAATATTTACGGAGCCAGAAATTATAGCAACACCTTCCTTTAACACAGACAATGCATTTCACGTTGTACTGAAGGTAATTTTTTCTTCCCGTATTCAGCAACTTCATGTAGACATGTATTATATAACATCCTATTTATAAGCATTTGTTATATTCACAAAAAATTAATAAACTTAAAAAAGTACATTCGTGTGGTTCATTTCAGAGGACGTTATTTAACACTGGGAAATTACAAGCCAGATTTTCCAAGATCGGTTTACAGGTATTTATTCCATATGAAATAGTAAATGACGCATGGCTGAATAAATATTAACATGAAATTTGGAAAAACAGGTGTTACAATTTGATCCAGGAGAAAATACAAAGCAGAGTTGGGCTGGGTTTCCAGTTACCACAAGTAATTGAGTCTACTTACAAAGTTACAATGTCTCATGTTACCAGAGTTGGCAAAATCAAGTTAAAGAACAATGCTAAATGCATTTCTTACATAAAGTACATGGTGTCCAGATTTACGTGAAAGAAATACAGACTCTAGGTAGGGCTGGGACGATACAACTTTTTCTATATCGATACTTATCACGATATTTGAGCCACGATACGATATGTATCACGATATGTTTAATTGCTTATAAAATCTTATTTTGCATTGATTTAAACAAATTATTTCTTTGCAAATAAGAATAATTTATTCAAAATAGTTGTTTATATGTTGTAAAACAAAAATATTTTACTCAAATGGTGTTAATTATTATTTAATTCATGTCTATACTTATAGTTTACTTATTTATTTTATAAATTAAAACCCAAATGTTAAATTAACAAAGAAAAATAGAAGTCAAATTTTCATGGGCGATATTTCGATATTTCTTCACTTGTATCGATATGCGTATCGTCCTCACATATATCACGATATATCGATATCTCGATATATCGTCCCAGCCCTAATTCTAGGACAGGGTGCATTGCATCTCATCATGGACTGATTCGGGTCAACAAGTTTTGGTTACATTTATAAAGCTTCATTGATATTGTCCATATGAAAATCATTATATAACGCTTTGTCCTGGTAAGGTTCAATTATATTTAGGCGAGTTATTGCTGAGGAGATGCACAGTTTGTGAAGGTGTAGTAACTAGACATTGTTTGTTTAGTGTAGTGACCCCCAGCCTGTGACGACAGCCCTTTTCCAGTCCTGTATACACTACACATTACTGGCCAGAATAGCTCCATCCTGGAACAAAGCAGGACCGTGGCTCATTCAGGGTAATATATAGAGACAAATTAAACAAGAAAAATACAGTTTTATGATTCCTGAGTTTAGCTGATATATTAATACTGCTCATGTCAAAATGTCTTCTCTAGGTCGAGATTTTCTGTCACACCAAGGATATGATAATGCTGTCAGTAAGTTCATATTCCTATTCGAGTTGTCGTTCTTTCCTTATAATGAATGAGAATCTTGAAGTATTGTACTTATTTTTACCCAGAAATGGACCTGGTGGTCACTTTTGGTCAGCTGCATCTGTCGCTCGTAGCGTCCACTGTCAGGTTTCCAGCCCTACAGGTAAGGTGTTCAAACTAGTGCATTTCACCAACATTCTAAAATAGAAAATTGACTAGACATCCTTGTAGACCCTTTTCCTATGACATATTTTGCTTAGGAGTTATTCCCCTTAGTCGCCATCTTGTAGGGCAAATAAGTGAATTTACCTCTTTCAGCAACCAATTTTAAACATGCATACAAGAAATATTTGGGGGAAAATATTTACAATCTTATGATCATTAATTAATATAGGCTTTAACAAATGTATAGATTCATAAGAAAATTAGTGTTATCTCTACCTTAGTGACCAGCATAACAAATTGAACTTGGTTGAATAATAAAGGGATTTGGGAATGTTGCCCTACAATATGGCGGCTAAGGGGAATAACTCCTAGTTAAAATATGTCATAGGAAAAGGCATCGTCTCAAGCCACGATCCGGAGTCCGCATATATAGCTCTCTCCTACTGGGGATGGGAGAGGATCGTACATTTTGGCCGTGGTTTGCGACGATGAGGAAAAGGGTCTATTAACAGTTATCTTACTCGGTTCAGTTTAAGTTGTTGTTTTCTAAATTGTAGCTTTCTGACATTGAACTTCTTCCTCAAAGTTTAAAAAAGTTTACGGAAGACCGCAACTTTGTTATTTCTGGAGATTCTATTGGTTCTACATGGTGCCACGTGTTACCAAGGTACGCTAGCATTTTTGAAAATTTCACTTTTTTTTGCCAATTTGTTAATTCAAAGGGTTCAAAACTCTATTTTGACAATGAAACCAAAGATTAAGAATGTGATCAAAAAAGAAACTTCAAACTCAGTATGAAAAAGGGACAGATAGTGTGCATTGGTCGACAGCTGCCCACAGATGGTCCATTCAAATCGTATAAAGAAATCAAAAGACACTGGAAAAATTCAGTAAGTCAAGATCACGAGATAAAATGTATTCTAATTTTGTAATAATCAATTTCTAACTTTACTGACAAGAATAGTATTTCCTGTGGGATAAAAAGTTTGAATAAGTTTATGATATGGTTTTCTTTGATTTTTTTGTTTTTTGTTTGATTTTATTTTGTCTCTTTTCTGCTTCATTTTGCAGTATGGATATCGACTTCCTGAAAACGAGGAGGACATAATCTACTACCAGATCCATTTCAGACCTCTGGGGGACCGGGTGTTTACATATCCTTTTATATATCATCTTAGAAATGCATTGGTTTATTAACTGCTGAGTAGTCACATCCTCTTTTTATAGATTTCAGAAATATATAAAGTCAAATTGGAGATGAAGAAATGTTATTCATCCAGAAGGAAATGGTAAAAAAAAACCTACGATCCTGTTACACATTGACATCTCTTCTGCAATTATGCTCACGAGGAAATGATTATAAATTTAAAAAATTCCATTTACGGATACAACTGAAACAAACAAAAAGAGTAACTAATGGGTTGATATATATTTTTTGGACTAAGATTGAAGATTGATTTTCAAGCCAGTATTAAAGCTAAAAAAGCTATTCAAACAACACAAGTCAAGAGCAGAGCAAACAATCAGAGGTCGGATCAGGGGCCATTGAGAAGTACCGACCGGTCACACCCGCCGTGTGCTTCTACTTAGGATCGGGAAATAACGGGAAAATCCGTCGACAATTCAGTGTATATATCATTGCCTAACAATTAGTATGCAAAACGTCAGTCAGCATTTGACTTAATAATATATTGTATTTCCTGACAATGTCACTGTATCGACCGTAGAACTTGCAAAATGATACTTTAAACGAGAATATTGATACTTTTGTTCATCACCTTGTTTGTCAACAACTTGCCTCTTTTAGAATTTGTTTGAAAGCAGGGCATGATGGTATCGAATTAACTCAGAGAGAGATAAACTCTATATCCAGGTGATAAGATTTTATCGCTTTGTAAAGCAAGTTAATGATAAAAAGGTGACATAATCACGTTTATCATTAAGCTTTATCTTAAGGCTACCATTAACTTCTTTTTCAAGTAAAACATTAAAATATGAAACATGTGTCAGACTCTGTGGTATCTTTTATTTCAAACTTTCTTTGATATATTAAGTCGACTTATGAGTATAATTATTTATGTTTATTGATGATACGTCGTCGATATAATTATACATGTATTAAATTTCTATCATACTAGTACGTGTATTGAAAATTGTAAACTCTCGATGATTTTCAAATTTATTCCCATTTGTCAAAGTTTTTAAAGATTTAATCACTTTTTTTAGCAGATATTGTATACTTAAAGACATTGTACTTGTTGGAGGCATCTATGTTTTTTAAAACACTGTCTTTAAAAAAGAGAGGGTCGATCAATATGTAAATATTCTCCCTGACTGACATTACGTACCCTGATGTATGTCTGAGGGCCCGGGATATCCACTGTCTACCCCGGGTTAACCCCAAACCTATTCTTGTCGCCTTCCTTCAGGACCTGAAAAACAAGATGTCCACGGTGTGTGGTTACCGATTACAGTTCCAGTCCAAGGCGAGCTATCTAACTATGGAGCTCTGTTCTGTTAATAAGGTGAGTGTTGTTGGACTTTTCTTTTGTTGTACATGTAAAATGTTAATCAAGTCATGAACTTCTTTTAAAAACATCTTCATGTAAGGTATATGTATATGTAAAGCTGTACAGCACTGCGACAGATAAACCAGAGAGTTACAGATCCAAGTCATCACGTTTATCATGAAATTTTGTTGTTTTGTTACCACTTACGCCTTTTTTTAAGTACATGTACTAAAATGTGAAACAAATGAGCCAGATTCTGTGGTATCTGTTCAATTTCCCTTGGATGTTATATCGAGTCGACATTTGAATGAATGTAACTATTCATACGTCATCGATACATTTTGATGTCAAGTTGACGGCCTTAGCAAGTGTTTTCTTCTTCTCGAATATGTTTTTGATTTAATTTTGCTTCAAATGAAAAGAAAAAAGGCTCTTTAAAATAGGTCCAATGGGTACTCATTTTCTAACAGATTGTAGGAAGACTTGATCTCCAAAAACTACATAGTAACTATCAGAAACTCAAATCTTTAATCAAATTAGGGGTATTTATGCGTACAGTAAAAATGTTTTTGAAAAATTATTTTGCAAAATGTCAATGACTTTTTATTAAAAAACAGCTGTCTATGAAGTCAGAATGCCTGGACTGAACTTTATCGTTGAAAAGTCGCATGATTTTCTTTTATTTATTCTGTCATTTGAAATTTTCTAATGGTCTCTTCGAATTTTAAAGTATTCACATCCGATCTATACCACGAATATATTGTTACACAATACCCCTGAAGGTTCTCCTTTCCCACTGTTAATATTTTAGTGAGGAGTAAAGAAAGATTTACTGGAATCCGCTATGTGTGTTTATAAGAATAGTTTTGTACTTGTTCAATCCATTATAAATATGGTGATTTAAATTCAATTTCAACACCTCGATACAGCAATTTAAGAATATTTCAGAATTGTTCAAATCTGACATGATATTGAAGAATCGCTTAATGCGATGTTTCCGCATCCATCTGATACTCTTGCTGCATTCTGACAAATATCAATGTCTTTTTTATGCTTGCCACAATGTATGTACATGTATTCTTCCTTATATTTTTTATGAAGGTATGTAGCCATTTGAAAGATTTGGGATACTTATACTTGCTTAACTCTGTTATATTGAATGGCAAATCTATATTTTGTGTGTGTGTGTTTATTGCATATTGAATTTTCAATTAAATAAGACTGGCAACGAACGTAACAATACTAAGCTGTTGTCTAATTTATCAATGAATTGGTCAAGAAAATATTTTTCAAGGAAAACAAGGAAGACATATAATGCTTTGTTTTGTGTGCTTTGTTCCCTCCTATGTATGTCGCTGTCACAATAAAATTGCTAAATAGATCAATGAATAAAAAGTAGTTTAGTATTCAATTTCATATTTCTAATTTGGGAAACATCAGTGTATACATTAAGGTCAAACATTTTTTTTTGTTGGTCAGAAGGAGCAACAGAAGACAGATAACAGTAATCTGGGACAGAAATGTAAGACTCCTGGAAAAGTCATCTACAGAAACTTCCCACTCCCTTCCCAGAATCCATCTCAATGTAATGTTATCTCAAGTACACCCGTACACTCCGCCAGATCATCAGATGCAGTTACCAGTGACACACACACCAAAACAGATAATGTAACAAAAAGTAACACTGAATCCTTGGGAAGAGGTGGTTTGACTGGAAATGCTGCAGAGTCCATCACAAACTCAAAAGGAAATCAAGGAGGAACTGCTGTTAGTTCAGATATGAGTGAAATCTCAAAAGTTTTCAACTCAGGCCAGACACATTTGGCAGCTCAGAACACTAATGACAAACATGTGGATCCCCCTAATCAAATAGCAAACTCTGATACGTATGTTGGCAGTTTGAGAGAAGAAAGGGTCGTTCCAAGGTTCCAAGCAAAGAAACCCAGTAATGTTGTGACAAAGACCACCTCTAGTATAGATTCACAACCTTCCAGAATTGTTCCAGTATTCAAAGGAAAGGTAGCCAGTGGAAAAACAACAGGGAGTGGTAAAAAGCTACAAACGGAGCCAAGTACAGAAAAACCGACACAACCAGTCATATCTAAAAGTGTAAGTATCTTGTTATTGAAAATTAATACTCTAAATTTTATTTTTTACCATTTTAATCAAATCAAATGACTTGTACTTTTTTAAGATTTCTACTCCAAGATCAACAGTTTCCTCAAAAATTTCTGATATGATGACGAAAGCATCCACTGGACAAGTTACAAGTCAACATCTCAACAAAAGTAAGTCAATTCATATATTTTGAGGGTAAAATGTACCACTGAATCAATAAACAGTGTAAACAATGCATGTTTCTATACTTCGAAACGAAATTAATGTATTGTACTATCAATATATGCATGCAATAATAGATATTGCTTCTAAATCATTAGAAGTGTTTATATGTATGTTGAATTAGGTTCGTTACATGGAAGTTATATTTTATTGTTTAAATGATTACTATAGAATGTAGAATACAATCACGTTTCTAGACACCAAGTCTCCAATCACCTTGCTGAGACGGGAAACTTGTCTGAACTCGTCACAGCCGCTTCCATCTACACCATGCAGACCAGTACCTGCTTTAACACCCTCTTTGTCACAAGGAGTGTGTCAAAGAACCCCCTCTCAAATAACATCTGCTACAGTTTATCGAAACACACCAAAAAATACACCAAACGCAACTCCAAAAGGACTGCCAACTTTATTCCATTCTAAAAGTGGACAGAAATCCACTCCCATATCTCAGACCGTGAACAATTATGATCAGGATTCAGATGACGATTTCCTGAAGTCACCGTCTGTTTGTATTAAAAAGAGATCAAATAATGAGGTAAATTCTTAATTATTTATTAAGCAAATGATCCCTAGAAAAATGCGGCAGCCCCATAGAAATCACATTCTTCGTTCTTTAAGACCTGGCCTGGGGGCCATAAAACTTAGACGAGCTCACTTTTGATCTCAGTCTCACTTTTTCCAAAGGAATATATAGTGGAAAAGTGAGACTGAGATCAAAAGTGAGCTCGTCTAAGTTTTATGACCCAAGTTTTTAACGGAACATTTTCAAATTAAATACACCTTTACTGTGGGAGCAGAACTTCTACAGATTTTGCGATGATACCGCTACCCGGTATATACATACTAGCATATGTTTGTCTGTCTTGTGAATCTGAATATATTTTAATATACATGATATTTTTATAGCGATAAAATACCTCTGTTTTCAATGTACCATTACAAAAGTATTAACTTTCCTTTCACGCCCTTCGTAGGATCTTCTCCGTGTCAGTTTTCTTGTTGGATGATGAACATGAACTGTGAACATTTATATGTTTTTCCAGCCACCAGACAGTGTTGTATCTAAGAAGCCCAGATCTAAGCCTGCAGTACAGGACGTGGACGTAGAGGCCTTGGCTAGAGAAGGACAGGTATAGAAATTATAACTTATTACTTCAAGATGGCCTTTTGTTCCCACATTTATTAAGGCAGGAAGAGTTCAGAGATAGAGACATACGTAAACCTGTGCATACATCTGTATTTCGTTTTTCTTTTAATTTTTAAATTACTGATTCATGTAAAAATGAAAACCATGCCTTCATTTAACTAGATGTACAGAGAATACTGATCTCACTAAATGATACCCTTCAATATGCCCGCTATGCTCTTTCTATAATATTGGAGGGTTCCCATCTCTTATTCTCAACTCCACTAAATAAAATTTAATGGTACTTTTACAGATTCTTTATTACATAATGCCATTGTGCATCTTTTATTTTACTTTTTGATCTGACACTTATTTCGGGTCTCCCGGAGAAAAAGGGACTTTATCATTATAATCATATGGGAGACAGGGGTATCATGTAGTGAGCTTAGTGCTCACAGTATTTCTAGTTTTTTTTTCTTATTATATAAATTATATATTTGCCATAAAGTTATGATTTAAATCAAGACTGCAAAATGAATTAATCATTAGACGTTGCTGTTAGATGTTATTAACTCCTACATACGTTCGGGGTATGGGGATCTATTCACTTTTATGTAATATTTAAATTTCTTTAATGGTAACATTTTTTGACAGTTTAACAAAGTTAACAGCGTGACAATGATATCATGGCTGAAGACCAGAGGTGTCCAGTGTAGAACTAAAGACAAGAAACAAGAGCTTGTGACCAAAGTCCTCGCTGCTCTGAATGTCGGTGTCAGCGAGCAGTGACTGTCGGCATATACAGACTCACTCTATCCACTCACTCACTCTGTTTGTTTTATATAACATACAGGTGAATAAAATCTGTTCAAACTCGCTTCGTTGTATCTTTTCCAAATTGATCAAGTTCTTTGACATGTTTTATAAGTACAATTTCAGTACAATCAGACTCACTTCACACAACTACAACCGGCTATAGCCTCTAACAGATTTTGAAAAATTAAATCATAGCAAATAAATGTTGTTGTTGTTGTTTAAGATAAATGTTTTAGATGGCAAGTTAACTGAAAGAACTTTCATGATACAAGACAACCCAGAACTCCAAGTATTTCATGATACACAAACAAAACTTATTGCTTCAAAATTTTTTTTTTTTATTTCGATGACATTTTAAGACACTTCCAATTATAATAAAAATCATATTTGTACAGTTTTCCAACTCTTGTTTTAAAAAATGATCAATATCTAGCGTAAAACGTGAAGATAATGAACAGTAATCTTGCTTAAAAAGTCCAAATATGAGGACAGCAAACACAGACCACTGATAACATCGGTGATATAATATACATGTATATAATTTATGTAATTTAAAGGTGTAAGTACCCCTTGTCTAAAGGTCACACCCACCGTTAGTTCCTTTTCAGGATCTGATCAACTGAGAAATCGGTACACAATTCAATAACTTTACACGCGTACGTATGAAATCAGGCATTCAAAAATAAGGCGTAATAAAAGAGGTTTTTTTCAAACCAGGATATTGATCATAGAGTTTGCGAATTGTTGACTTTAATTTATGGGTTTCTGATACTCACTTTGTTGTAACAAAAACTTATTCTGTAAATAATCTTTCTCATTTGTTCGAAGAACATGCTCTTAGACAATCAACTGGGAAAAGACTCGAGCATCTTCAATATCAACATCAGATTACTTTTGTACAGAATCAGAATGATATTAACAAAGTAGATGACCAATGATAAGATATAAATGTGTAAGCTCATTTATTGAGGAAGCAGTTGAAAAAAAGGGTTCATTTATTGTGGGGAATAGTTGATTAAATTGAAAGTAAAATGTACGTTTTGTTGCTTTTGTTTTTGTTATTTTTTTCCAAATTTTTTTTTTTCTGGGAGAAATTTACTATGGAAGGAAAACAATTGTATCTATACTATTCAGCTGAGATTGTGTAAGATAAATCATTTCTCTTTAATATGTCCTATCCACTAGAATGTTATCATAAGAAAAATAAGGAAATTTTATTATTTCAATGCATGTTCTGTGTATATTCTGGAATCGGAAAATGTGACAAATCAATAAAGAAGTGACAGTTTACTAATATTGTACAAGTACAAATTCCTGTGTCTCTTATCAACTATAACCGGAGTCACAACAAATGATATCTACCTAATATGGGTCTCCTATATGACCAGATTAGGTAGATCGATCAAACCCGGCCAAATGGACAGAAACCTGATTTAGACATGTGCACTAGCTGTCAAAAATGGAAAGCCTCTACCTGGAAATGGTGCATGTTTTGAAAAGATAAACTTAAGGGGTTTTTTTCTCTGAGGTTTAAAAGTGTCCGTCGGGTAAGTTTTTACCCCTTAAGCCTGTCATGAATGCTTAAATGAATTCATACAGTTTTGCAAATTTAATTGATGATTTCATCCATCAGATAACCTTAAAATAGGCAAATATCTCATTTTTGGCAACAAATAGGATATTTTTCCCGCTGTATGTCAAAAAATTATATACTGCTTTTGATTTACCGCTATAAATCTTTACAAATTTCCGAAGATAAAGGAAACATTCGCTAACGTGCATTGTAAATTTAATTTTCAAAGGGCTGTTATCATGAGTGCGGATAAGAAAAGGCGGTCGTCTAAGGTGGGCGATTCAAATATGGAGATGACAGCGGTTCAAAATAACGAAACAAAACAAGAAAATGGGAAACAAGAAAATGGGAAGGAGCCGAAAGAGGAAACGAAGACATCGACAAAAGTCGATAAGAAGACAGACAAGCCTAAAGTGATAGCCGTGAAAACTGCAGAGTCAAATCACCATGATCCCAATATTGTGGATAAAGTGGAAGAAATAATGGAGGATATTCACTGCTGTATCCGGGTTCAAAACAAGATGTGCTTCAAAGTATTTGTATTCCTTGTGGTTCTTGTTCTAGACAGTGCTGATCTGATCTCTGATTGGCTGCTTTTCCGTGATGTGTTCATCACACAGGAGGGTCTTGTGTACGGACCTCCGGAAGATGCGCTCACGTACGCGCTACTGGCTTTCTCCATTTTGGGAACGCTGACTTTTATTTTCGAGGTGGTAAATCTTTGGTGGGAGATTTTTCGAAATAATCCCTGGATTGATTCAGATCTAGCCTCAACCATCACCATCTGGATAGAGGACGTCCCACAAATTATCATTAATGTCCTGATCGTTTTATGTCGAGAGGAGGCCATTAGTTACTTCCAGCTGGTCAAGGCATCTGTTTTAATCATCGGAGTTGTTATAAGGATTATTGTATCTCTAATTCGATATTGCTCGAAAAAAAATCTAGAGGAAGCTAAAAAACGAACCCCGGAATCACGGCGTCACGTGGCATACAGGGTCTTCATTATGTTTGGGTTGATATGTATATTAGCTGGGTCAGTCGCTGTTTTTATGCTCACGCAGTTTGAAAGACACCCGGATGGAGCTGTACAGTTTAATTTGCCAAAAACAGCTTTTGAAGGAAAATTTCACGAAGAGAAATACTTTGATAACGTCAGTATATACCTAAACCATCCAGTATTTGACACGAGCACTGGGAGTTCTCAATTTGATTTTATTCGTTTGATTAGCATCTATGACATCAGAAATAAGGAGGACAAGATTTTCAAACTATCATATAAGGAAAGTTCAAAAGATACATTCATCATATGGGAGTCTGATAATAGTGGCACCCTTCAGGCGAAAGAGTGTTTTAAAATTAACAAAGGCACTAAAGTCGTATCTATTGCAAGTTCTTGTTCCGCGTCTTATATTTCTTCTCCATCCGAGTTCACATTTAAGTTCCATTTTATAAAACCTTCCATACCAAAGCTTATATTTGGTGATATAACATATAACGTCAAGGTTAGAGAGAACGGGGGATGTCATGATCCAACTACAGAAATCGTTACCAAACCAAATAAACGTACAGGAAGCGGAAACACTCGATCTCCCGTGATACATTACTACCGCGCCCATGTCAGCTCGGACTCGCATCTCCTGACAGATAAGTTATACCAGTACCCAGATGATTTAACTGACATAGCGGAAGTCTGGAAGACAGGATTCGCTTCCTGTGAAAGTTCGGGGAGTTTGGCACCACATAGAGACACATCATTGTTGACTACGTGTTCATAAATTTGAAAAAGGGGGATAAATCCTATGAGAAGCAATTTTTGTATGGTTTTAGGCATGTGTGGTTCTGAAAACTTTTAACTGACATTTTTAAAAAAAATATCATTTCTGATGCGATTATTAATGCAAATACTACGTACATGTACAGGTTTGTCTTCGGATACAAAAACTGTAATGAAAGTCGTTAGATGACAGTATTAAAGGTATCATTTATACATGTATCTAGATGAACTCTTTGTTCTCCAAAAACCCTTCTTTACTACATCAAAATTACAACAAGAATATTACACACGATACTTATTTCCTTCTGTCTCAAGATAAATATAACGTTGCTAAATTGACGTTGATTTCATTGCACAGGAAGCAATTTCAATGCACAGTGGGTGGGGTGGGGGTGGTTAGGGGGAGGGGGATCCCTTAAAAATAAAATGATGATCACAAACATCGTTATTTATATAGGGAGCACATAAATTTGATTAGCTTGTTTTGTATTGTAAAGTGTGTATTGAAAATTGTATTGCTCTTTCCCCCAAAATTATATAGGCCTAATCGATTTAAATAAGATACACATGTAGAAATTCTCAATGAAATCAAAAGAGTAAAACTTCTTTCTGAATTATGATATTGAAGAAAAAGAAGTGCATGCACAATTATTAAGATATCACAATATATTTGTTCATTGGTAAGAGCATTAACGAATTTTCTGAAACGATTTCAACTACAGTATAAGTACACATATCAAGAAGTGATGATACACAAGATTTTTTTTTTATTAATTTCCATAGAAATAGAAATTTTCATTGAAAGCTAAGGTATATATTTTATCTCTATAGGACGCTTTCAATTGAATTTTTTTATAGCAGTAAAAATAAAGTTTTTATAGGAGCCAATGTGTAATGAAACCATTGATAAATTTCTGAGTCTTCAATTTCTATGACAGTTTTCAATTTGTTCAATACTGCTATGAAAAAAAAACTACCTTCTTACCTACCCATCTTGAAAAATGTGGGTCGGAGTACATTAAACAAAAATATTTTTAATGATGACCTAAGATACCCCCTTTTTCTGCATGGCGTATATTCAAGCTTAAAATCTCATTATATAAAGGAGAAAATAAATTTACTTTTGCATGACTGTGTTTTGATGAAATTCGGAACATAGATGTTTTGTTTTTAGGAGGGATAATTTCTTTTCCCGCAATATTTTCTCCTCCGATATTGTATCTGTAAATGTTGTAATCACTGTAATATTGTTACTTTCATAAGGTTTATTAAAGAAAACATAAAATGAATTGTCATTAATAAGTACTTTTTAAAATTAGCAGCGAAGGAAGCATTGGAAGTAGGCTAGTGGCTGTTCTATATGGCATTATTTTATAACTTCTAAAAGAATAAATCAAAAGTTTTTTAAATTTCTTTCCTTTTGTAAAGTTATATTTTTGGTAACAAAAACAATCACATTTTTTTCTGATAAATATATGTACTTAAAAGGAGCAAGAGACAAGGGATATTTTAATTCTCTGTTACTTTTATTCATACGAGCTGACAAGCTAGGCTGATTCTTTGCTTTAGTATGTATTACTCGGTTAACATTACATACACTGTAGATCGTTCCCTAGAATTCTGTTACGATCGACCGACGCACGTTGTGTGTTTAACTGAGTTGTTCTGCAATTAATTTTTAAAAAATACAGAGTGGGTAATGATGAATCGACCACTACATCACTGAATCAGTGCCCAGCCCCGACCCTAACCAGCCCCGGCCGAAGTAAAGCCCCATAAAGGACCTCAATGCGGGATCAAAGTTTTACATACTGAAAAATTTTAATAAAGAATGGAGGCGTACAAGGCGAGGACAATCCCCCGCTCTGAGAAAAGACATTTCTCAATTCAAAAAATTATATTGTTTATATCATCTTTAACACATTTAATTCTGTATTTCATTGTTTTAATATTGTATTAATAATTTATATTTAACTCATGTTTTTAAGATATGTGAAAAAAAAGAAAGAGAAAGCTTCACGTATGATTCGAACTCTCTCCATAGTGCAGGGACTGGTCCAAGACCGACCGCTTTAACCACTACGCTACGAAGTATATGCATTATCGATGTTTGGCAGTGTGCTTTAAACAAACGGATTTGTTGAAGCGTACATTTTTTCAGAAATTTTCGATTTTCATATAGAATGGGTTAAGATTCCATTTTTTAAACAAATGAAACAGAATTCACGTTTACGTTTCCATCATTTAAGCTTTAAGGAAGAATGGAGACTTGACCCATTCATATTCAAAATTCATTTTTATAGCTCTAGTAAACCCATTTTCCACTAAATATGCTTAACTCTCAACTTTGAAATAAAGATTATCAAAGAAAAAATCATTCAGTAAAATAAAATGATAAAATGTTTTGAAGATGACATTACTGAGAACACAATTTTAGAAAAATAAAACTTTTCTGTGAATTTTGAAAATTGAGAAATATTTTGTCTCAGAGCGGGGGATTGTCCACGCCTTATACGCCCTCTTTCTTTCTCATCAAGAGCTCAGACTTTTGACTTGTCATATTGATATGGTCCAAGCGTCCTCGGGTAGTGTCGAGTCAGTTTGTTCAGAAAATAATGACCCGTGGCTCTAACCGTTCAAAAGTAATTGCCAAGGTTAAAGTTTTTAAGACGTAGGTCAAATTCCAAGGTCAAAGGGTCAAAGTTGTTGGTATCTAATGAACGATCTTGAAACAAAGATTACATATGTGAAGTATGAAAGCCCTAGCCCTGACCGTTCAAAAGTTAGGGCCAAGGTTAAAGTTTGTAAAACTTAGGTCAAACTGCAAGGTCAAAGGGCCAAAGTTGTTGGTATCCAATGAAAGATCTTGAAACAAGGATTACATATATGAAGTATGAAAGCCCTAGCCCTGACCGTTCAAAAGTTAGGGCCAAGGTTAAAATTTAAAACTAGGTCAATCTCCAAGGTCAAAGGGTCAAGGTTGTTGGTACCCAATGGAAGGTCTGGTCAAAAAGAATACAAACATGTATATCAAATACGAAAGCCCAAGCACCAACCGTTCAAAACTTATGGCCAAGGTAAAAGTTTGAATTTTTGGTGTAAAAGTGAGTCAAACTTCAAGGTAAAGGTCAAGAGGTCAAATCTAGTGGTATCCAAAGACAGGTCTTGTCACAAAAAACATACCTGTGAAATATTAAATTCATAGCTCCACTAAATGAAAGGGGTGGGCAAGGTTAAAGTTTTTGCGGAAAAAACAGACAGCTAGACAGAGAGACGGACGGTTGCGAGAAAACTATATATCCCTGAAACTTTGTTAGAGGGGGCATAAAAATAGCTAATTGTTGTGTATTAAAGAAAATATTACATATATAATCCAGAAATTTAAGAGTAGAAATGTTCGAAAGCTAACCCCAGTCACACACTTGTACCGTCAGTCTATGCTCAGTGTTGTTTACAGAGTTTAACAAATTGAATTACACACGTGAAACATAAACTAGCGCACGAGCTCTGTTATGGTTGTCCCTCGCTATCGCAAAAGGAGGGGGCATTAAATCCTATTCATCTGTCCGTCTGTCAGTTGTAATCTTGGTAATATTTTTGGAATGAGAAGAGATAGAGCTTTCATATTACACATGTATATTACCTGTGACAAGACCTTTCTAAATAAATTATGATTTTAAACCCCGTGACCTTAACCTTGAAGTTTGATCTAGTTAAAGAATTTAAACATTACACTGAATTGGCCATAACTTTTGAATGAGAAGAGATAGGGCTTTCAATGTATTACCTGTGACAAGACCTTTCTTAGTACATTATGATTTTTGACCCCGTGACCTTGACTTTGAAACTTAAACTTTAACCTTGTTCATGACGTTTGAATTAGAAGAGAAAGGACTTTCATATTATAAATGTGTATAATCTGTGATAAGACCTTTCTAAATACATTTAATAATGATTTTTAACCTCGCCACTTTGACCTTGAAGTTTGACCTACTTTTCAAAAGCATAACTTTTGAATGAAAAGATATAAGGCTTTCATATTAAATCTGTATATTGCTTGTAACAAGACCTTTCTAAATATACTATGATTTTTGTTCTTGTGACCTTGTCCTTGAACTTTGACCTATTTTTTCCAAAATTGTTAATTTTTACTTACAACTTTTGCTTTAGAAGAGTTAGGCCTTTCATATTTGACATGTGCATTTCCCGTGACAAGATATTTCCGAATATGCTATGAATTCTGACCCCTTGACCTTGACGGTTGACCTATTTTTAAAGAAAATCAACTTCGGTGATAACTTCTGAATTACATATGAAAGGGCGTTCATGTTTAACATGCCATAAAAAATGACATCTCATCCACATTAAAGACACTGAAAGCAGGGGACCACAATTTTTTTTTGCATTTGCTTGTTAATGTTTACGATGTGTTCAATATTGTTTAACTCTGTACACACCACTGAGCTTGGACTGACAATACTGTTAGCGGGTTTTGCTTTCTCACATTTCTACTCCAAAATTGCCACGTACTTTTCTTATTTCAGTATTAAGAATAAAATGAAATTTTGTGAAAACAGGGACCTGTTATACACTATATTCAGATATTAGCATAAGTTTACGTCCCTGGTGAAATTGCAAGGGTGAGTGAATCGAATGAAATGATATAGAAACCATGTAAGTCATGAAATTTTACAGAAAAATTGAGAAAATATATATCAAATCTGTGACCAAGCACCATTTAAGTTTTATAAAGGAATTATAATGGAATAATAAAGGATAAGATTAGTTTTCATTTGCTAAACTTTGAATCATCCTCACAATTAAGTGTTTGTAAATGTCTTCTCAAAATCGTGCACCTTCGATTCAATATGATAAAAAAAAAAAAACAAGCCGCAGAAAATAACAGAAACAAGTAATTAATTTTGAAAATAAGAGAAACAAGTAATTAATTCATTAATTTCAAGAGAAATTAAGTAATAAATCCTGCATGGTTAGGTTTCTCCAACAGGCACTTGTTTTAATTGGTAATAAATTTTTAATCCATAGTAGGTCCTATAATAATATTATAATATAGGTCAAAGCTTTATTACAGAAACAAGTGCCTCTGGTTTCTCCACCTCCCCACATACAGTCGTGTGCCAAAAGTGAAGATAATTTTATTTTTTATCCATATATTTCATTGAAAACAACATTTTTTAAAATCACTTGTTTGACAACATTTCTTAACAGATTTTATCACAAATTTCATGGTAATCCAATAAATTGTTGTAGTTGATATAACGTAAATAGTTTTTATCTGATCAGTATTGATATTTTAAAAATATTGTAATTTTACTGCGACATGAATTTTTAAGTCACATACTCACAATGAATTATATAGTCAACGATGATCTTGAATTTTAGAACTGATGTCAATTGATGAACTATCTTTTAGTAAAAACTAAATATTTAATGATCTTTGAAAGAAAGAAAACTGCATATTTTCTGGTTTAAGTACTGAAATAAATAATGAAATTTGACAAAAATTGACCATTTGCCAATGATTTTAAAAATTGTTGTTTTCAATGAAATATATAGAGAAAAAATAAAATTATCTTCACTTTTGGCACACGACTGTACTTTTTACGGTACTTTATCCGAAACAGTCTTCGTTGCTATTATCAATGCCGAAACATTTGTTGTACAACTGAAATAATATTACCGTTTCCGGTTGTGGTGACACGAAAATGGGAAACCCCAATATAAATCTTCAGATGGTCATGATCGGCAAAATTTGATACTGTTTTGGGAGAGAATATAGTTATCATTTCGAAATGGCCACCAGAAGTTTAACAGAAGTGTTTATTTTGATGCGTAACAATGCGCTTCAAAGCAGAAACATGTTTTCTGAACAGGTTTGTAAACTGACTTGATGGATATATTTTGATTTTGAAAGATATTTAATTCATTAGAGTTATTTATTTTGTTTTGGACGAACATGTATTAATTCACATCTTAAACGTATCACTAATAATCGACGTTAATGAAGGTGTCTGGTTTAATCATTGATCATAGACTGTCACAAGTACAGCTTAGTCCGAAAAATCTTACATTTTTCCAGGCTTTTTAAATATTTTGATATTGTACGTGTCAGAACTGGCGGCATTACAAAAGCTGGAAAGTTGGCCGTCTCCAACTTGACTTGATTTTAGAAACTTGCAAACCAAACTAAACATCGAAATCCGAATTTATCAATACAAATCAAAGCATTTATCAATACACAAATGCTTTTTTCCTACCAATGTATACATAGATTTCAAGCACTTATTTGACAGCGACAACATCACAAAACTCAGTGATTACATTGGTTACGATAGATTTAGTCCACATCAATGCCAAGAAAAAGAAGATATAACAGTCTAGAATTAAATGAAAATGTTTGACATCGTCTATTGAAAGCACAGGTGCTGGTAATTTTATCAATAAAGTCAATAGAAATCACTCGATTGACAAAGCCATGAGGCATGTAGCATCTCTACTTTCATTTTCGGTAATTGCGGGAAATCCAGTTTATTTAACGAAAGATAGGAAATAGTTTTAACAATATCATCAACTGTTGTGTTTTGGAGCTAAATGAACATTGAGAATAATTGCTTCCAGGCCATATCAACAAAGATAACTCTTCTAAAGGCTGTTAAGCAGTCAATCAAAGCAAAATGATGAGCATGAAAACATTCTATGTTTTATAATTTATGGCAAACTTAAAGTGTTAATTTCTATCTACTTCATTGCAGTTGATATTTGAGATAAAATTATTGCAGTAGACATTTAAAGCCATATTTAAATAATATACTTCTTCGTAAATCCATGCGTAAAACAACGCGCGTAATGCTACCACTTTTGAGGTTTGAATCTCTCTATTTTTCATCACAAAAGGTTAACATGTATGCAAGCAAGGGCTATATACAGCTAAAGCAAGTGATTGTGCCAGACATGTTTTTTAAGGGCTATAAATAATAGATATTGAAAACATTGCTGCTTTTGCACAAATTTTCTTTAATTTAAAGAAAAGAGGTATGAAAGAAAATATAAGAAAAATAGACACATGTTATGGACAAAGTTTGTGACATTCAGAAAATGGACTGGGTCTGTACTGAGTTTTAATTTATTCCCTTGATTTCAGCTTGCTGATGACAGAATGGCCTTGGTTTCCAGTTGTCATGTTGATCCAGAGTTAGGAATAGCCAGCACCAAGTCTGCAAGACTGCCACCAGAATGGTAAGTAAGAAATAAATAGCACTGAGTCTGCCAGACTGCCACCAGAATGGTAAGTAAGAAATAGATAGCACCGAGTCTGCTAGACTGCCACCAGAATGGTAAGTAAGAAATAGATAGCACTGAGTCTGCTAGACTGCCACCAGAATGGTAAGTAAGAAATAGATAGCACTGAGTCTGCTAGACTGCCACCAGAATGGTTATTTCCTTTGAACATTTAGTAGACTTTTACTTAAAATGGCAATATTAAAGATTTTACTTATGAAGAATTCAAAGATATGATTAATTTTTTTTTTACAAGTATTCCTTTAATTGACAGACCTAAATATCATACAAAAGACTGATGTTTGTAATAAAGTACTTGTAACTCTTAATAATTACCAGGATGTTGTATATGGAATTGCAATTTTTTTTATTGGTGATATAACTTGATTATAACCAGTATTCAGTGGTAACTTTTGTATTGTAGGGTAGATGGCGTGGAGGAAGTCCAGTTTGAAATGTCAAGAATCAAGCAAAAAAGTGAGAAGATGGAAATTTATTTTTATCAGATCAGTTAGTGTACATACAATCATGTTTATGACATTTTTTGTATCAAGTGATTTTACTGGGAGATATAAAATTTAGCTAGATCAATGTACTAGAGTTATTCTAGGGTTAGATGTTTTTTTTTTCAACTTGTGTTTAAAATTTTTATCTGTTATGTCTTACAGAACACTAAGTAAACAGAAGGCATCTGGGCTGTGCTGACAAATAAATTATTCTTTTTACCAAAGCATTAATTATTATGCAGCTATGCCCTGTATTTAATGCATTTATCATTATGGACAGATATTGCAGGTTCATGGCTATTGAAGCCAGATTTATTTTAATTACATAATCCTGTGCAGGTATCTGCATGAAAGCACTTCTTTTGATTTTTCAGTGAAGGAGCTTGCCACTCTTCATGACAAACATTTGAATCGTCCAACACTTGATGACAGCATACAAGAAGAACATACCATAGAAATCATGACCGCAGAAATCACACAAGTAATTTTGCATCATAAATGAGAAAACCTTGAAGAATGTTTGATATCCTGTTTCTTTTGTAAGTCAAGTTCTGAATTAACCTGATGATTTCCAGATGTTCACCAGATGTCAGAGATTGGTTCAACAGATCAGTAGTCGGAGTGTTCGGGGAACAGAACAGGAGAAACGACTGTCCACCAACATTGTATCATCTCTTGTCCGATCACTGCAAGAAATGTCTACCAACTTCAGAAAAAGCCAGTCTGTCTACTTAAAAAGTAACTCTCTCTTTCCCACTTTAAAAAACAAAAATTTAACAAAAATATCTGAATAGGATCATGGCTGTATTACATCCAGAGAAAATATTGGCCACTAATGGCACTATTCCTAATTACAGTTTTATTATTATTGAATTGTAAACTTAGATTTAAGACCAGGAAATATTATCCTCAGTTTCTTTTGTAAAAAAAAAATTAGAATGCAGTAAGCTTGTTTCTTATAAGCAAGATTCAACTCCTTTTCTCATTCTAACTTTTGTACTAAATTTATGCACAATAAACTTTTAAAAGTTTTCAAAAACATTTCTGATAAGGTGTGTTTGATAAAGCATTGTAATAATAAGACAAATACATGTATGTAGTAAAATACTGTAAATGTATTATATTTAGCGTCTACGATATTTGGCAGAAATTGAGTTTTGAACAAGTTAGCATAGATAAGATTTAGTGCATTTCATATCGTTCTTATTTACCTATACAAGTACAAAAAATTTAGCGTTTTACTTGAATTAGCGAAGGTGTCTTTCCGCCAAAAGCGCTAAAAGAATACACAGCCAAATGTAATACGTTTACAGTACATTGGAATTTCTTCATCAACTTCAAAAATGGACAAAATTTGCTCAACAACTTCATATAAGACAACAGTTATTCCCTTTCTTAATATGGGCATAAAATTGATCAATGGTGCAGTGCAGAGAAGTAAACATTACATTTTGTTAGCTTTACCATGATTTTAACAAGCTGGTTTGATTTAGTCTTATTTGACTAGTAGTACATAAAGGAATTTGAATTTTGAAATTCAATTTAACATTTATCAAGACAAGAAATTTTGTTATTTTACTACTTCACATATTTTGATTAAAAAAAAATTGTACAAACATATAGTCAGAAGTTTGCAGTAGGTGTATTGGAATTTCTATGGTATATTTGTCTTTCACATTCATTTTCATTATCAGCTGTCTATGACCAATGAAATTTTTTCAGAAATCAAATCTCGGGAGGAGAGATCTCGTGAGTTTTTTGACTCCAGTATTGGCCCTGACTCGGCATTAATGCAGGAATCCGACCTCTTCTCAGAACACTATGATAAGGTAAACAAAAATAACTCTGTAGATAAATTATTCTGATTATCTGTAGAGATAAATTCTATATTGTGCAACTTTGGAAAATTGATAAATATTGAGTCATGGATTTCTCATTCATAATTTCCTAGGTAACAAATTCATATCTCAGAAACAAAAATAATTACCTTATTTAGGAAATAAGTCAGCCATTTTGTGTGTAATGATTTCTTTCCTTAAACAGGAGCTGGATACTGGGGTAACATTATTTACATTGGATTGTATCAGAGAATCAGTGTTCTTGTATAAAGTTGACTGCTTAACTCTCTCTGACAGTATAACCACCTATAAATCTCTGCATAGTGAGAAGTAGGAGGCTACTCTCAGAAAATAACGTATTTAAATCTTGGCATAGTTAGAATGTGGGGGCCATAGAAATGTTTTGCAAGGTGCATGTGAATAAGTTGTTGAAAACACATGAAAGGAACAATGCAGTTATAACAGTTGTTAAAAGTGTAACCAGCACCATTATTGTTGATGAATGCTATTGACTTCCCATTGATTGGACATGTTTTTACTAACTTGTACTGGAGAAATGATAACAATTTCTGCCATATGCTGAGTGTTGCTTGCTTTGTTTGTGATAGATATGGGAGAGAATCTCTTTATAAATATCCAGTTTCATAAATACATACAAAATACTCATCTTCTTCTCTGTAATGATTTATAATCATCTCTGAGGATTTCATTGATTTCCATCATTTAAAAATTTGATTATGATTTATAGAAACTAATGTAAGAAAGGTTAACTCCTCCTGATTCCATTTATTGACAGGGATTTAGTAAAGCCCAGATGCAGTTAGTGGAAGACAACACCACAGCTGTCCGACATCGAGAAAAAGAAATAACACTTATCGTCAAATCTATTCAGGATCTAAATGACATTTTCCGTGACCTGTCACAGATGGTGGTGGATCAGGGGACGATTTTAGACCGGATTGATTATAACGTGGAGCATGCTAGTGTTCAGGTGGAGAAGGGACTACAGCAGTTAAAGAAGGCCGAAAAATACCAGAAGAAAAACCGCAAAATGTTGATCATCATCATACTTACATGTCTCATTATCATCTTAATTATTGTGTTAATTGGTGTTAAGAGCTAGTATTAGATGTCCTGTTAGTCTCAGCTATTTTGGCATTTCCTGTTATTTTTGTTGTGAAATGAAGGTAAGCAATATACAGTTGATACATGGGGGCATGCATTGCATTTAACAATTTAAGATCAATCTTAAAACATGAATTTATTAACCTATAAGAAAGGATTTAAAGTTGTGAATTCTGAGCATGTACTTATATTTTATGCTTAAGAAGATTAACTTTTGGTTTGTAAACAGATCTGTCTCTTGGTAATGTCAGGGGTGTTATATATTAGGACTCTTGTAATTAAATCTGAACACAATTCATAAAAGGATTTTCCTGCCATAATCATTTATTCTGTCTTTTTATCTGAGGCCCCATTTAAGCCATTCACTTATTCCCAGTTCAGTGTAATCAACTTTCTTCTGTATAAACAGACTTGTACTACATATGATAGCTATTGTTAAACACCTGGTAGTGAAAAAAAAAATAACTGTGTGCTTCTTCAATGGCAGGAGAGTAAGTTACTGAAAAACTTAAAACACTTGAACACAATAACAGCTATAAAATGTAAACAAAGGTAAATGTAAGATGACCAATTGTCCATTCTATGCAGGGACTCATTGCAAGAAAGTAATTAGATGTAATTAATGTGGAGGGTATACCCCATTGCTGATATCTGAGATAAGGAAAACTAATATGGCACATGCCTTTTTATAAGTGGTGTTCAGCTTTAAGAAGAATGAGAATTATAATGAAAAAAAAACAAAGTGAAGTGAATTAAAAACCACTTCTTGTTATACACATGGTTCCTTTACATCTAATTTCAACTAAATCTTGAGAAACTGTAAATCTTAGTCTCATAATTTCTCTAAGAAAATTTGTAGAAATTATTTGATGTTTGATTATTAGAGTTTTAGGAAAGCCCTACCTGAAATATGTATTTTAAAACATTCAAATAATAGATGTTGATGATATATTTATCTTAAATTTCCAGACATAATTTTGACCGAAGCACAGGGTTAATCTCTGTGTTCTCTATTACACATACATTTCATGTACATTTATTTACATGTGTTATAGAGAACAAGACAGATGCCATATGTCCCCATACTCCAGATGTTTCATTTCCTTGACATTTATGTTTCATACCAGTATATTATTCTATAAAACATGTCTAAAAGAAAAGGAAACTTTATTCTATACATGGAAAATGTGTATTTGTAAATTACTACGTTATGAATTGAGGAATGGATTGAAGAGACTTTCATTTAAATTGATCTCTTTGACATCAGTTAGGAATGAAATGTTATTCTTTTGAAAAATAAAAAAACAATATATCAGAGAAGAAGAAACTAGTCAGTTGAAGTTGCCATCATTCCATTAGAGATGAGATTTATTGTAGTAATGTAACATTCCAATGTTTATTTTATATATAATATGTGTGTGCAATATTCTTGTTTTGCATTGCAATTTATTTAATATTAGGTTAGTCCAAAAAAAATTAATTTCTTGGTTCTCTGGCCCTCCCTCATCTCTTCCAAGGGTGCCTCATTGACCCTTTTTATTGCTAAATCAATAAAAAAAAAAACAACAACAAATCACCTCCCTCATTATTTTTGAATGTTTTGCACAATGTAAAAAGCTGCCTCATCTTGTTTTGGGGGCAATAAAAAAGTAAATAAAAATGCTTCCCTCCCTCATCATATTTCTTGAAAAAAGGCCTGAGAACCAAGGAATTAACTTTGCATGGCCTTAACATATTTTTATGCAATACAGTCAATGTATAAACTTCAGTAAACATGGCAAGCCACACAGGCCAATTTTCAGGGGTTTTTTTTCTAGCGAGTTCACGACTTCTTAAATAATTGTCAAAAAAAAAAACCAGGCGAACCTTTGTCTGGATTTTGAATTTTATACTCTGTAAACAATTAGGAGAGGGTTATGTAGTAAAAGTGGATAAATAAGTACATGTATAAACGATTTTAACGTGTTATTACAGTGTAGATTTGTAGTATAAGTGGGTATATATGTAATATACATATATATTTGTGATCTAAGGATGTGGTTTTAACACACATGTTGTTACAATGTTTTAGTTATCTGTGATATAAATATGTCGATAAAAAAAAAGAAATCTTCATTAAAAATACAAAAAAAATATGCATGTATAAATTGTAGACAATTGGTTTGTATATGCATGGACTATATGGAGATGAAATATATGGAGATAACGAACAGTATACAAGCACAGTACAAATGGAGTAGATTGTCACAAACATTGAAAACATCATAGGTGGGATCAGGTGCCATTGAGGAGTGAGCATACTCAGCTGTCAGATCACACTGTGTGCTCCTTGTCATGATCTTGAAATAACGGAAAAAAATCAGACAATTCAGTGTATCAAAAATGGCCTATCAATTAGTATGAAAGGCGTCGGTCACCCTTTGACTTCAAGATAAAGTGTATTTGCTGACAAGGTCATTTTATCGACCAAAGAACTTGCCTTGTTTTAGAAATTGTACATACATAGAGCATGTTTTTACTTATTGAATCAACTGAGAAATAAAAACCGTGTATGCTGGTGATAAGGGTATATGGCTGCATAAGTAAGGAAAGTTGATGTTTAAAAATTAAGTTAAAGTCATCAAGTTTATCATAAAGCTTGATTGTTAGATTACCATTTACGTCTTTTTCTAGTTAAGTATCCAAATATGAAACAGGTGTGTCATACTCTTTGGTATCTTTTATTTCGGGCTCACTGGGATATTTCGTATCGATATAACCAAATTGCTTTATCGGACTGGATGAGTTAAATTTTGAAGGAAAAAATATTGTCAAGATTTTACATTCTGTACAAGTTTTTACTCATATGGAGACGTAACCACATACCGTTGTAAATTAAAAACGTTTTTCTGGTGAAACTCATCTGATTGTTTAATATTCTGAATAAAAGAACTGGTTAAGTGCAAATAGAATATACTCTAACATGAAATATAGAGGTTTGAAATGTGAATGAAATAAATGGAGAAAAAGAACAGTACAATGTATTCAAGATCAAAAGTCCATAAAACAATACAAAAAAGAACAGAGCAAACACGGACCTCCAAAACATTAGAGATGGGATCAGGTGCCATGGAGGAGTGAGAATCCCCTGCTGACTGGGCAACCCCCCCCCCCCCCCCTTGCTCCTTGTGATCGGGAAATAACGGGAAAAAGGGAAAATCCTTCGCCAATTCAGTGTATAAATAATGAACTAACACATAGTATTAAAAACGTCAGTCATCATTTGACTCAATGATAAATTGTATTTGCTGACAAGGTCATTGTATCGACCAAAGAACTTACAAAGTGATGACTTTATACGAGGCTTGTTAAATTCTTGTTTCATCAACTTGTTTGTCAATAATTTACCTCGTTTTAGAAATAGTTCATACGTAGAGCACAGGGGCGTAGTATCCGGGGGGGCCAGGGGGGGCCTGGCCCCCCCACTTTTTTTCCCAACTTTACTTACACTATAGGAAATGTTAATTCAAAGCCTGTTTGGCCCCCCCACTTTTAGAAATGTACCCAAAATGTAGTATAAGAATTGGTACTAAAAGTAGTTGACACTGAAAAATAGTTTCCCTATCCATCTTTTTATCATGAAGATCGGTTATTACCATATTTCACTATTAATGTCTTTTCAATTAAAATTTCCAGACATGAAAGCAGATGTGTCCTTTTTTTTAGTCTCAGCTAGCGTATGAATTAATTTAAACTACTGTTATAATGTAACATTTTATCTTAATTTGCATAAATTGCTTTAGTAAGAGTTGTACTTCTAGCCCATATTTTAAATTCAAATTAAAAATCAATGTCTAGAGCATATCTTTGGTACGTACGGACTTTTGACATATTTTAAATATTAAAAATAAACATGAACGCCGTGCCACATTGTATGGTAGGAAATTCCCTGGGCCATAAATACTTCCATGAACAGCAAGTAAACAAAGCAGTGCTCCATTCCAGTAAAAATTGGTAAGCCTCCAAACATATCTTTAAAACGTTTTAAAAATCGTCGATCTTTTTGTCAGCTTTTTTTTTTATCAACTTTTATTCTTTTCCAAGTTATCGACCCGCCTTTGATAATTTATAGGCTCTGGTAACACTTATGATAACTTTCTACGGTGGGCCAGTGTTGTCATATTTTAAGTTGGCTAACTCGAATATGAAATCATGCCTGTTTTGAACAATGAAATGACCGTAAATATTTTAGTTACACTTGAAATGTTAAGAAGTGTGGTAGTAACTCTTACTTACTAAACTGATATGTATGGCACGCCAAATTCACAAAAATGAGATAATCATAGTTTCACAATCGATAAACTAGGTTTATCGGTTGTAAACTATAGTTTACGAACTGTAAACTATAGTTAACAACGTTAATCTATATTTCACATCTGTAAACCATAGTTAAAGCGATAATCTATGTTTCACAACCGTAAACTATACTTAACACCGAAAACAATCATTTGCGATTGCAAAACATAGATTATCTGATAAATACAGTTTCACGATTTGTAAACTATAGTTTACAGTCGACAAACCTAGTTTATCAATTGTGAAACTAGGTTTATCTCATTTTTGTGAATTTGGCGTGCCATAGATATGCAACATATTAATGTTCACGTCATAGAAATATGACGATACCTTTTCCCCGCAAGCACTTTCTAGCGCGGTACATGTAAAAAGTTTCTCTAAAGTTTAGCTTAAATAATATTATGATTTAATATCTTAGTAAGAAAATGACTTTTCTTATTTCATAAGATTTTAGTATCTATAAAATAGAAGGAAATCGGCATTAAATTGAAGATTAAATGTACTTTTTAAAGTGCGTGAAGAATGCGTGATTGCGGGGAAAAAGCTATATGCGTGATTTTGCGTTAGAAGTAGGAATATGGTATATGCGTTAAAATGCCTTACTGTGGGAGAGGAGGTTAATAGGAAAAAAAATGAAATACTTCAAAATTTCAAGGACACAAGCAATGCATTGTCGCACCTACGCCTAATTTTAATGCCGCATCCTCTAACTGAATTGCAAGTTTACTGTTTAAGGAAAAGTCATATTTTAAGTCGGCTAACTCGAAATGAAATCATGCCTGCTTTGAACAATGAAATGTATAATTAGTTTCATATGTGACAGTAAATATATCTCATTGAAGAAACTCAACAGAAAACTCTACTTAGCATATGTTACTTACATTGACTTTAATGCATGTACATATCAAGTTTAGGGAAAATCTATCAAACTATTTGATTATTTATGCTGTAGTACACAAAATATGTATAAAAATGAAAATAAAAAAAAAACCTTCTTTACGTATAGTTTTTTGGAGAAGGCATCTCAAAATATGAATAAATTTTTTTAAAAATAGAAATTTTTTTTTGATGGAGTGGTAAAAATATACCAGTTACTAATAGTTTATACGAAAAAATTAAATATACATGTAAAATAAAATAATAAGGAACTTCTTTATCCGAAAAACATCATAGAAAAGTCATATTGTTTCATAAATTAATTTCAAACAGATCATTGATGTTCTCTACATTAATAACATGCAATTAGCCTACAAGTATTAAACGTTTTTCTTTCTTGGAAGGATTCCATCATGGACGACTGTCCCATATGTCCTAATCTTTCAAAGCTGACACATTTTTACAGAGGCGTCTTCCCAAAGGCACTCCGCAGACTGCTTCATCAAGAGGCTGTCGATAAATCCACTGGCAGTTTTGTCGATTTTCTTAATGATAAGAAAGAAGTTCTGTTTCACTTGAAAGGCAAAGAGTGCTGTTGCGGTTTCAGACAGAGGAATTCAGTATTAAAGGAACCCGAGTGGAATATTTTATATACATCTCGGAGTAGCTCTTGTCCAAACAACTGCACTGATTGCTTCCATGTATATAAAGCTCGAGAATGGATGACGGTGGATCAGCTCGATTTTTCTCTTGCTTGTGTTCTTTTGCGCAACATTTGTCCAAATCGATACGAGAACACCATCAAAACTGCTCAGAAGCACAGAAATGAAGTTATACACTTAGAAAAGTCATCGGTAGATGGAGAGGAATTCGAATTACTCTGGAACAAGGCTTTAATGTCACTTTCTGATATTGCTGATCTTGTTACCAAAGAGTTTAAAGATCAGATCAAACTGGAAGCCGAGCTAGTTTACAAATACAAACCGGAATTGTCCAGATATCTAGGTATTTGATACAAGCACAAATAATTAAATGTCTTATTGAACTATTTAAGGTAAAATATAAGCAATTTGTGCAATGTAAGCAATTAGCAAAGCTTTGTCGATGGTATTATAACTGTTTTCCTTGTTATTTTAGAAAACACACTTTGTGAGGTAGAAGAACATGAGAAAGATGACTCGTTTACGCCGATAAAAGTAACACAGTCTATTATACACTCACTGGATCACTATGGCATTGCTGTTGTTGTTGGCTATCCTGGAAGCGGGAAGTCCTCAATAGGTTTGGAAGTTATCCGACAAATGTATTCCAATGACAAAACAGTGATCAAGCTTAACCATGTTCATGACTGGAGCAAACATATCAAACCCAAATCTAATCCTGTTGTCTTAATTGATGACTTTTTGGGGGCATCAAATACGTCCCTTGCTGGGATTTTGGAGGTAAAACCTCTTTTTAGCACAATATTTGCTTGTGTGAAGAATACTAGTACCAAAGTTGTGTTGACTATTCGGAAATCAATTTACGAAAGATGGCACGACCATTTAGAAGAATCAAGACTCTTTGAATGCAAACATGTAATTGATCTAACTGCAGAGGAGAACTGTCTTAATCAAGAAGAAAAGAGAACTATGTTAAGAAATCATTTGCAGAGCAAAGGAATTCGTGTATTGAGAACGAAAAAGGAGACGCAAGAATGTGAAGAACCCAGCATTGATCAATTTACAGTAGAGGCCATCGCTCATACAAGTGTTCATCATTTTCCTCTTTTATGTTTTTTATTCACAAAGTCAGATAAGCATCTTCATCTTGGATTGAGGTTCTTTGAGCAACCGAGGAAGACTTTAGTAGCAGAAATTGATTCATTCAGGAAATTTACCGAAGCAAAGGAAAGATGGAAATATGCTGCTTTGTCGTATACCGCAGTCTCAGGAAACGTGATCAACCACAGAAATTTAAACATGGACTGTATAACTATTATTGCAGAATCTCTAGATTTGACAGTTCCGAGCAGAATTGAATTCAAAAGAGTGGTAGCAGACGCTATCGAGGAACTGGTGAATGATTACCTTAGAATGACTACCGGAAGTCGAGATACATACGAGTTCATCCACCATACGTTTTTGGAGGCAACAGTCCTTTCTTGTGGACTGGTTTTTCCTAAACTGGTAGTGGAGCATTGTAACAAGGATACTTTGTTTCAACTGATAAGGCAAGAGAGTTATACTGAGAGAGAAGGAGAGGTTGTCTTAAGATTAGACTTGGATTGTTTTGAATCACTTGCAAAACGATTTATTTCAGAAATCACACTTGACAAAAAAGTTATTCCCCATGTTTTATTCCATCCTGTCATGGAAGATACATCGTTTTCTGATGAGTTTTTCTCCCAGCTTAAGTCATCTATTGTAAATAAGGATTTACTACCAAGTGATGTCTACCAAATTTTAATAGAAGCATCAAAATGGGGTCATCTAAGAACTGCGAAGACTTGCTTTTCGTCCGGTATTCCGCAACATGTTTTAGAAGAAGCGGTCAACTATGCAAGTTATAATAATCATGCTAGTGTTGTTGAACTTTTAGTCAAAGATTTGAAACCTGATCCATATTTCTTACAGGCTTGTAGTTTTGGTTGCAATGATGTAGTTAGCATATTGTTTAAACAAGGTTTCATTCGAAATTTGGAATTATTAAAGGAGGGAATTTTCAGGTCATCTAAAGCCGGCCATTCAAAGTTAACCAATGCACTACTCAATGTGTATAAAGGATGTCTAAAAGCCTCTGAATTTAAGAGAACGGTTTTGAAAATTTTATACGACGCGATAGAAGCAGAAAAATCAAAAACTGTAATGGACATTATATCGTATCAGGGATTGGACATAGAAACCGAGGATTTAATTGGTTTAGTTTTGGAATCATGTTATTCAAATCAATTAGAGTTCGCAGAGTATCTTCTCCGAAAATACTCTCATTTGCATATTGAAAATCGGGATTTGTTAAAATTATTCAAGGGAAGTAGATTATGTGTAGACTTAATTTTTGAATTGAAAGATATTTTCTGCTTACAGAAATTTTTAAGAGACGAAAATATCAAAACCATTCTATTGTCCGCTAATCATGGGATTTACATTATTGAGAAGGCATTCGCACGCTTTCCAAATGAAGTCAAGAAATCTGTACGTTCGTCACCTGTTTTGTTGCTTCATTTGTTGTGGATCGGTTGTCATTCGGTTGTGTCTCAGATCCTACTGGGGAACATTGACCTTTTGCAAATTATCCAGGGCATGATAAAACAATTTTTAGAAAAGTATTCCATTGCCGAATTAGCTGCTTATTGCGGGTTTCCAAATCTTGATTTGTTTACTAGGAATGGATCTTGTGAGAGGCTTGGTTTGTTATCTTGTTGTATTAAAGGGTTTCGAGCAAAAGGGAGGCTACTGGATCTAGAGCACCATTTGGGCTATCTTAAAGATTCACCCATAAATGGAACTGTTAATTTTTTTGAGACGGATTCCCGTCAGCTGGGTTATTTTCTGTGCTTACAGTCTCTGAATGATGAAACCAGTAAACTCAATACAGATTCTCCAATTTTTACAAAAATAATGGGGATCATGAATGACCACTTTGATTCGGAGACGCTATCTTTCTTAAAAAGCGAAGATATTTCGTTGTCTCATCATTTACTGACAGTATCAAGCAGGAAATTGGAAGTGTTAAAAATGCTTCGCACAGTTCTTCTTCAACATTTAGACTTTGTGAACATTGAAGACATGTGTTTGGTCAGTAAGCTCATGACATGAATTGATTGAAAACAAATATAGACGATATCGACATCCATACATTGGATATAACGTGTTATGTACACGCAGCTGTTCTGTTCGCAGTGGTTTTTATATACGATTTTTGAAAAAAGTGGGTAGTATGATCTTCTTTGCTTGCAAAATCTAACTAAAAACACGTATGTGCCGGGGGCTTATTATGTAAAACACGTATTACTAACGAGTAATAAAATAATTTGTTGTAATTTTTAATTGTCTTTCTCTTTTGCCGAAAATATGTTAAGTTTCGAAGATGTTATGTTACAAAAGTATACATAATGAATTGCTTACTCTGTATTTCCAGGAGCCTTTCTTGATAATATAACATCGAGTCGGAGCCATAATTGTGCTCTCAATGAAATGCAGATGATAACCCTGAGTATGGTACTCATAAACTCTTTGAATTAATCCTACTAAAAAGACCCCTCGAAGACACTGCTTGTTCCCAATGATTATTTTCTCAGCCTCAATTAATAATATTCCGATCCTAGCTTAGTCAATTTCGAAGAGTATTGTCTGAGTACGATCAATTATTAACTGAAACAGGCTATTCACACATAAGATGATGTTACATTGACATTTACCAACAATCTCGTTTAAAGTAAGCTTTTCGTAAATTCTATGGCCATTAGAGTTACCTTATTTTAGCAAATATAATCAATGGGTCATTTCAGACTGACTTGCTTTATGCAAATTGTTGGGTCTTTGTTATTGTTCTGAGTTGACTATTTGGTGTTTTGTCAATTTGATCAATACATAGGGCTCGAGTTAGATTTCGTCAATTTTATCAATACATAGGGCTCAAGTTAGGTGTGACCGGTCAACAGGGGATGCTTACTTTTCAAGGGCACCTGATCCCACACTACAATTTTCTGGAGTTCCGTGATTTATATTGATGATAGTTTTTTTATGGGATCAATCGCTATTTTCGTTATCTTCACATTTTTCATTCTGTCATCCTGAGGTTGAATGTACAACAATATAACACTTCAGCTTGCTAAAACTGACTTTGAAAAGGGAGATATTTGAAATTTGGATTGAAATTATTCTTTACACCAGAAAACTAAATGATTCCTCTCGTTAATGAAAACCATCCTGAAAAATAATCCATATTTCGTTTCATCCTGTTTAGGAAGAAGGCTATTGTTGAAAGATTTTATTCAGTTTAGAGTGTCCGTCTTGCATCACAACCTAAATCCCCAAAGATATGTGTCATCCTGTTAGGGTTGTGATAAGGGCAATGTTCTATATGCATGTTTATCAAAAACGAGATTATTCCAAACTTTTCTTCACCAACTTTCTTTTTAAAGTAGTTATGTTCCACATTTACCGCTATATTGTGTTGATGCTTCCCAGCTTATATCATACTGTAAAGCATGCTCCTGGTACAATAAATTTTGTTAACCCTGGCAGGCAACTGACAAATATGTCAATATTACTGGAATGTCAACAACCTCGTTTAACGTAAGTTTTTTTTTTATAAATGCTATGGTCGCATTAATGACATTGTTAACAAAAACAACATAACATTGGATTGACTTACAAAGTTCATACTAATTGTTATACTTTGTTTTATACTAACTTTGACTACAGATCATTCCAAAGGGTTTACTGTAGTTATGTCCGATCGACAAGGGATGCTTACTCGTCTTAGACACCTGATTCCAACTCTGAAATGTCCAGTTTCATGACCCGTTCACGGGTTGTACTTTCTGGTGATTTTTTAGCTGTATGATTGTTTGTTATCCTCATTTTTATCATCTTCTATAGTAGAAGTTTTATAGGAGTTATCTATGCACGTTTTAGCCACAGGTACTCAGAGTATCCCCCTTATCTAAAGCATAAGAAATATGGAATATGCTAATATTATTGAATTTGTTACAAATTATTCCCCCTTTTCATATTTTCCTAATTTTATGTGTCCCCGATTGGTAAATTTTTCGACTTTTCCCGCATTAAGGGTAAATTTTGTTGGTTTGACCGACTGAGAAGATAACTCTTGTTGTCTGTCGACCAAGTTTTATAAAGAACTAGTTATTTTCGTCAATATACCCCAGTTCTCAAGGTGAACTTGACATAAAATATAGACCACGAAGTCTGTCGCGTCTGTTCGTTTTTTGGATGTTTTATAAAGAAATAGTTATTTTCGTCTATATACCCCAGTTCTCAGGTGAACTTGACATAAAATATAGACCATGAAGTCTTTCGCGTCTGTTCGTTTTTTGAATGTTTTATAAAGAACTAGTTATTTTCGTCTATATACCCCAGTTCTCAGGTGAACTTGACATGAAATATAGACCATGAAGTCTTTCGCGTCTGTTCCTTTTTTGTTGTTGATGTTTTATAAAGAAATAGTTACTAGTATTTTCGTCTATTTACCCTAGCTGCAGAACTGTAGCTCTCCGAAAAATTATTTTGAAAGACGGGAGAGCTACAGTGCCACCCATTGAAAAAACTGTATATTCATTGCGCACAAAAAGTTGCGCTTGGTTATGAATTAATTCTTCCAAATTTTTACCTCAATTGCATAAAATACAGCCTCACCTGTCCTGTTGCTTCATTTGTTGTGGATCGGTCTTCATTCGATTGTCTCTCAGATCCTATAGGAGAACATTAACCTTTTGCAAATTGTCCAGGACATGATAAAATAATACTTAGAAAAATATTCCATTGCCGAGTTTGCTGCTTATTGCGGGTTTCCAAATCTTGATTTGTTTACTAGGAATGGATCTTGTGAGAGACTTGGTTTGTTATCTTGTTGTATTGAAGGGTTTCGAGCAAAAGGAAAGCTATTGGATCTAGAGCACCATTTGGGCTATCTGAAAGATGCACCTTTACATGGAACTGTTAATTTCTTTGAGACGGATTCCCGTCAGCTGGGTTATTTTCTGTGCTTACAGTCTCTGAATGATGAAACCAGTAAACTCAATACAGATTCTCCAATTTTCACAAAAATAATGGAGATCATGAATGGCCACTTTGATTCGGAGACGCTATCTTTCTTGAAAAGTGAAGATAATTCGTTGTCTCATCATTTACTGACAGTATCAAGCAAGAAATTGGAAGTGTTAAGAATGCTTCGCACAGTTCTTCTTCAACATTTATACTTTGTGAACATTGAAGAAATGTGTTCGGTCAGTAAGCTCATGACATGAATTGATTGAAAACAAATATAGACGATATCGACATCCCATCCATGCATTGGATATAACGTGTTATGTACATGCAATTGTTCTGTTCGAAGTGGTATTTATATATGTTTTAAGAAAAACTTTGGGTATTATGATATTCTTTGCTTGCAAAATCTAACTAAAGACACGTATGAACCGGGGGTTAATTAAGTAAAATACGTATTACTAACGAGTATTAAAATAATTTTTTGTAATTTTAAATTGTGTCTTTCTCTTTTGCCGAAAAATATGTTAAATTTCGAAGATGTTATGTTACAAAAGTATACATAAAGAATTGCTTACTCTGTGTTTCCAAGAGCCTTCCTTGATAATATAACATCGAGTCGGAGCAATATTTGCGACATCAGGTGCTCTCTATGAAATGCAGATGATAATCCTGAGCATAATGTTACTCATAAACTCTTTGAATTAATCCTACAAAAAAGACCCCTCGAAGACACTGCTTGTTCCGAATGATTATTTTTCTCAGCCTCAATTAATAATATTTCGATCCTAGCTTAGTCAATTTCGAAGAGTATTGTCCGAGTACTATCTATTTATAACTGAAAAAGGCTATTCACATATAAGTTGATGTCACATTAATTCTAACAATCTCGTTTAAAGTAAACATTTCGTAAATTCTATGGTCATTAAAGTGACCTTATTATAGCAAATACTACTATAATCAATGGATCATTTTAAGACCGACTTGTGTTGGGCCTTTGTTTTTGTACTGAGTTGACTACTTGGTGTTTTGTCAATTTGATCAATACATAGGGCTCGAGTTAGTTTTCGTCAATTTTATCAATACATAGGGCTCAAGTTAGGTGTGACCGGTCAACAGGAGATGCTTACTTTTCCTGATCACCAAAGATATATGTCATTTTGATAGGGTTGTGACAAGGGCATTCTCTATGCCCGGTTTCATCCTGTTTATGAAAAACGAAATGGCAAACTTTTTCCTCCCAACTTTCCCTTTTTATGTAGTAATGTTTCACATTTACCTCTATATGGTGTTTATGCCTCCCAGCTTATTTCAAACTATATAAAGCATACTCCGTGTACAATAAATTTTGTTAACCCAGGCAGGCAACTGACAAATATGTCAATGTTACTGGGATGTCAACAACCTCGTTCAGGTCTTCTTTTTTTTTTAATTCTTTGGTCACAATGACATTGTTAACAAAGAACATATAATTAGATTGATTTACATATTTCATGCTAATTGTTATACTTTGCTTTATACTAACTTTGACTACAGATCATTCCATTTACCTTATCAAAGGGTTTACTGTAGTTATGTCCGATCGACAAGGGATGCTTACTCGTCTTAGACACCTGATTCCAACTCTGAAATGTCCAGTGTCATGCCCCGTTCCCGGATTTGTTCTTTCTGTAGAATTTTTAGCTTCATCACTGTTCTTTATCCTCAACCTTATCATCTACTACCGGTATATTTCTTTAGAAGTTTTATAGGAGTTATATGTGCATGTTTTAGCCACAGGCACTAAACTTATCCCCCTTTATCTAAAGCATAAAGACAGAATATGCAAATATCATTAATTTTTTTTATTTATTTTTTTACACATTCTTCTTCCTTTCTATACTTTACTTTTTACCTTATGTGTCTCCACGATTTGTAATTTTTTCGATTTTAAAAATCACCCGCATTTAAGAATAAAGTTGGTCTGCATCAACTAAGAAGAAAACTCTTTTTGTAGCATGTGGAAGAAGTTGAATAAAAGAGTAGTTATTTTCATTTACTAGTATATACCCCAGTGATCAAGGTGAACTTGAGATAAAATGTGTGCCATGAAGTCTGTCGCGTCTGTTCGTTTTTTTTTGTTTTAAGCTCAACTGAGCCGAAGGCTCAAGTGAGCTTTTCTGATCACATTTTGTCACATTTCCGTCCGTCTGTCTGTCCGTCTGTAAACTTTTCACATTTTCGACTTCTTCTCAAGAATCACTGGGCCAATATTGACCAAACTTGGTACAAAGCATCCTTGGGTGAAGGGGAATTTAAATTGTTAAAATAAAGGGCCAAGTCCCATCACAAGGGGAGATAATCAAGAAAAGACAAAAATACGGTGGGGTCATTAAAAAATCTTCTTCTCAAGAACCACTGGGCCAGAAAATCTGAATCTTATGTGGAAGCATCCTGGGGTAGTGTAGATTCTTAATTGTACAAATGATGACCTCTGGGGGAAGGGCGGGGCTACAATAGGGAATCAAAGTTTTACATAAAAATATATAGGAAAAAATCTTTGAAAATCTTCTTCTCAAGAACCACTAGGCCAAAAAGCTGAAACTCATGTGGAAGCATTCTGGTATAGTGTAGATTCTAAATTGTTCAAATCATGACCCCTGGGGGAAGGGATGGGCCACAATGGGGAATCAAAATTTTACATAGAAATATATAGGAAAAATTTTTGAAAATCTTCTTCTCAAGAACCACTGGGCCAGAAAAGCTGAAACTTATGTGCACATGGAAGGATCATGAGGTAGTGTAGATTTCAAAATGTATTAATTATGATCAGTGGTGTAGGGTGGGGATGCATTATGTATTACAAGGGGGAAATCTGGTAAAGAACAGAATGGTCAAAGCTTCTCAGGTGAGCGATGTGGCCCATGGGCCTCTTGTTTTTTGTTGTTGTTGATGTTTTATGTTTTGACTTCTGACACCAACTTTTCATGTATACATGTATAAAAAATAGTGCTCTTTTTCACCGTATATTGACAAAACCTTGTAAGATACACTTTTTACTTAAATAAATCTTCTATAAAAGGGTCCTTCAGATCTAACTCTAGATAAAGAAGACATTTTATTGCTAGAGAACGCTCTGCCGAGCAGATGAGACAAGTAAACGTTAGTTTGGAGGAAAGTGTTGTCCAGTCACGAATAATTTGCTGGCCTTAGAGAGCGGGTGGGTGACCGGTAAGGGTGTCACATTACTTCAAGGTTTAAATTTGATTAAACTGAGTAAGTAAATATTTATGTTTACTTTAAAAACAAGTTTGAAGGAAATACATGTATATCCTTAGGACTCTTCCATTATCAATGATTTTTTTCTGAGAGGCTTCTTGATTCTGACATTCTACGTCATGGGATAGGGTAGAAATGTATATACGATTTAAAATACGGACATTTACAGATATTTATTCTACAAAATAAATCAAATTTTTATGTTATTCATTTTTGTGAAGGTTGGTAGATTTTGTTTTATATGACCTGGAGGAATTCTGGAAAAAACAACCTTTTTTTATTATTGTGGCTAAATGTTCAACTTTTGAAGGCTAGGTTTGGTTGCTATCATTATTAATGAGGCTTTCAATTAACTTTGAAATGAAACCCTATTGTTAGAATTTCATTGATTAAGGACGAACCGATCCATTATTTGCACGAAAATTTTCTGGAGATGCTTTTCCAGGTAATCATTTGCATATCACGGAATCTCACTGTATAGGAATGCACATTATAAAGGACAATGTTATCAAACATCTTTAGTTAGACAGGACCTAGATTGTTGACAGAGAAGAAATGGGACTAATGGAGATCAAAAGGTGAAGAGTCGAGTGAGTGGTCAACAATTTTAATATTTTCATATGTTCCATGTATAATACCACATATATTTATGCATATAAATATGCACAGGTACATGTGTATATCATATATATGATTGTGCTTCAAAGTTTTTTAATCGATATTTTAAGTTTTGTCTTTTTTAACTTCTCTGCGTGAACATTAAATATGCACTTTAATTTTCTATATGAATATTATTGCAAAATCCATATCTGTGTGCTTCTTGTTTCGGATTTCTATTTTGATGTTCATTGAATCGACGCGTGTACATGTATTATGCGTGCGTCAATAGGTTTTATTGATAAGCTTTTAGCTAAAGTATATTTGACTCTTAAGTCAAACTTCCATATTAAAGGTTCATAAACCCTTTGCTCACTCATAGATGTTTTTACTCTTATGATTTTTAACAGAAATGTATTTTTTTAAATACAAATTTAGCATAGCTTGCAGGGCAAAACTGGACAAAATGGACATTTCATTAGACAAATTTTCGAAGGAATATCATACATTTTAATTTTTTCATTAAAAGTTATCTCTCTTTTCAGAGTATATGAACCTTTTAAAATATTCAGAAATAGTTTTTGTGATTTTGTTAAAATTAGAAATTGGGATGTTTAAATTTTGAAATTTAGACTTAAGCGTCTTCTCACTTCATAGTCTTTAACCCTGCTGATTTAACAATTTTAATTCTTTTAAAAAATACAGGTATATCTGACATTTTCTGCTTTGCAGTTTGTTACAAAAATTAAACGTATTCTTGCTCGCTAGGCAGAATGGTCAGTTGAAGCAGGTAATAATTGTGTTGACAAAGGACAACATGACAGTTCATGACATCAAATCTACACGGTATTAAGAAATATAACAGTTCTGCTTGCTTTCAGTTTTGTATGGAGTTTTGGATTTTGCGTCACCAATAACCGAATTCTTATAATTTTAAACCTCTTTTGTAGCAAATTAAGAAATATTCTAATAAAAATATGACAAACGAAATGTAACAGGCACATTCCTGTATGTATATATATATATATGATTTTTTTAAAAATCAAATGTAATGTCAACAATTGCTTAATATTTTTTATCTTCTTTTCAGTTTTTATTTTTGATTTGTGGAAAACATGACCCAAAACTTCGACCTTTCAGTAATGTAAGTATTATCAAACAAGAGCAAGTATTATTACAAGAAGTGAACTGATTTTCTTTAAAAAATGATGAGTCCTGTTCTAAATTTTATATTTGCCGTACTACCATTCGGTAAATTCAAAATTTTTAACAGAAGTGTTATAGCCTTTAGTTTCATGCATCTTTTTATCGCTGTAAATTGTATATGGTATATATTAATTTTTTATACCGATTTCTAAATATATTGTAAACTTCAGCGAATATCAAACACACGAAGCTTTCTTATGGAGAAAAAGAGTTTATTATGTGTACATTCCAAGGGCAATTTGATATACATTGTACATCTATAGATACACGTATACATGATTGTTCTGTATCGCTGAAGTTGTGCTTTCTCCTTCCTTCTTTAGTAGTTAGGATTGGTTAATTTTATAATAATGTAACGATTGGTTGTTCTCATTCAAATACCAGAAGTATGAAGTTTATTTGACCTTTACCTTTAGGATAGGCGTATGCTATATTTTTAAACATCAATATTGTCACAAACTACAGAGTAAAGTGCTGAAAATGCGAAAATTCTGTCAAGAGGCCTATGGGTCAGAACACTCACCTGACCGATCAACCTCTTTTTAGAATCATATAATTGTGTAAGTCCTTGAATTAAGCAATCTTAATTTACAGTTAATCGAGGTTTGATTTCCATTTGATAAATTTTACCTTTCCTATTCATCTTTTGTCTCTGCATTTTCTGTGCACCATTCGTTTCTCATACCGAGACCCCTAGGCTTTGCTTTGAGCAAAGTTTAAAAATTAAATATAAATATAAAAAAAATAATCCTTTTCGTGCTTTCGTTTATAACGATTGGCAACATTAATTTGTTTATTCTCTATGTCCTTGGAAAAGATAATGACCTTAACCTGACATTGCCTCTAATATAAAACGGTCAAATTTTTAATCTAACTGATACCATCACTTAGTGATATTTTCTCTACAGTCTCTCTCTCTCTCTCTCTCTCTCTCTCTCTCTCTCGTTGGCAAACTGTTATAACTGTTATTTGTAGCCCAAATAATTCAGGATAAACAGATACGGAATGATATTTTTTCAACTAAATCACTTTGTAAAACATTTAGATGAATTTGACCGCACCTTTAGTAGCGAAATTGAAATATTTACAGACATCAAATGACAGATATAGCTGAATCAAGACTTTCGCTCAGGTAAGCTGAAAATATCGGGAACGAATTACCAACAATCTGATGTCTGTTTCGAAGAAAGACGGGTCATAGATCAGATTTATTTTTCTTTTTAGACCTTTGTTTTTTTTTTTAAAAAGTTGATTGTGGGTAAATATTTAGCCAACAAGGGATAGCCGTAAAAGGACTCTGATTCTACTGCTCATTTAGAAGTAAACATTTCCAGAACAATACCAGTAAGAAGCAATTTCAGCGTCGGAGGAAGGTGTATATATATGCTATTATGTAATTAATTGTCAAAGTGATGGGTCACCCCCTCCCCCCTTTCCTCAGTCCTGTAACATCTTAATCATCTTAAAGTAAAATAATTGACATTTATAATAACTAGCTGTAGTAATTAATTAATGTCTTTTAAGCACAACTGGCTTCGGCCCGTTGAATGACAGTTTTTCTATTTGTCATATTTTCCTGCCTTACGAGCGATAAAAATCAGGTCGTTGTACGTGCGTACTGCATAAGAGCTTTTTCGTAAACAATCATGAATGATAGTGAAGTTCGCGTTCCTCTTACTTCCAGATCGGACGACAATGGCGTTAAAGCCCCTGCCCCTAAGAGGACGGACGTTACCGTGCCCTGCTGTGGGGCCCCCCTCCCGGCGGAGGATTCCAATGAGGAAATCAGTGACATAGCCCGCCAGCTGGAGTACCGCGTGGCCGATGACCCTCCCATTCATCTGTGCTTTGTATATGGATTACAGGTAAATACATGGGGGGATTTTTTTTTCATGTTTTATGACTTCAGCAGCTATGTATATATCCTAGCTTCAACAGTATCCTTGCTTTCATCACAGTAGCAAGTATAAACTTGGAGAAGACTGACAATGAATCTCTCTCTCTCTCTCTCTCTCTAAGAGGAAAATATTTAATCTTAAAATTCTTTCTTTACAGCAAGTCCTGCTGAGCATCAGTTCGACGATTTCCATCCCTATTATCGTCAGTCGTTACATCTGTGTTGGAGACATGGAGCTCGTGACGGCGGAGATCATGTCCACTTTCCTGTTTATGGTCGGCGTGTGTACCTTCCTTCAGTGTACGATCGGTGTCAGGTGAGACAGCTGGTCAAGTACTTAACCTCACAGGAATTCTAAGTATGGAGCACGGCGGATAAATAAATCTATTTCTTTGCTGGGGGAAATAACAATGATAAACATGCTACATACATACATGTTTATGATTTAAAAAAAAAAAACGCTACATGTTATGTGTAGTTTCATAAAATGTTTATCCATAGATTTTTTTTTCATGTTTTCATTGATTTTTGTATTTTGTTACATTAGCGAATGGTTTCCATCAATTTTAAATTATTTTTAATGGAATTTAAGAGATAGAAAGAGTAATGAGTTGCATTATTTGTTCAGGCTTTGTACAAACTAAAGCAAATCTGCAGAGAACATGTTCATTACGATAAGATAAAATAGGTAACAGTTCAGTAGTGTACTAGAACTCTTTCCTAGTCGAAAAAACTTAGGGAAGGATTTGAAAATATTAGAGTCTGTGGTATTTTAAGTTAACATTGGCTTGGAAATTAAAGTTGATATACAGAAATGGAAACTTTTGGTTTCCTCAGAACTCTCATCTAATCAGAAAACGTATTATCTTGAAATACGAGGGGTTATCAAAAAGTTCGTGGACTGAGGCTATAAAATTAGTACTATGTAGTCTGAGCTTACAAAATTTTTATGGAGCATAAAACAAAAAAAAAATATAGAAATGTTGAAAATTTAAGCTTGATACGTTCATTATTTCCCAAATTATTATAAAATGAAAACGACATTATATCATCACCCGGCGCCGTCTCCGTTTAGTTTTATGACGTCCGACAACGTCATTGTTTTTCAATGTCTGCTTAGGCTTTTAATGCATATATTATTGCAAATGGGTTTACAACATGGCAGAGATCCTGGCTTGATTGTGCCAACATATTTTGCTTTATGGAGTTCAATATCTACAACACGCGATCAACGTCATTTTTTGACGTGATTGATTTTTCACACCTTGACTACAAATCGACATAAACCGTGCATTACTTTTCTCTCTGAATCAATTTTGGCATTAAAAAAACAAGTAATCTGGATGCATATTATTTCTCCTTAGCCAGTTTAAACATTTCCTTGGTGTACACCAGTTTTTCCAGGGGCAAAACTTTATAAAGTGTTGGAAAAGGAAACCCCTCCCCCCGTTTGACGTCATTTTCAAGGCAATATTTGCTTCGATACTCCATGTAAAATTTACGATAAAATTTCATACAACTTCCAGAATGAGGTAAAAATTTAATATTTTATGGAACAATAGTGTCCCAACACACCCCTGAATTAACGGGATTTTTGGATGTCAAATGTTCATATCACAATTGTTTTTCTTAGTTATACTTAGGTAGAAAAACGTCTTTTTCGAGGTTGCGCCACATGGACATACCATTGCTTACAAAAACATTACTATTTTATTCAAAAATAAAATTTATGATTTGTGATTTATTCTATAGATAGAAAAGATGATGATAACTAGATATTTTCAAATTCATTCATGTACCTAAAGCGGTTTTAATTTCATGGCGCTAGTCCACGAACTTTTTGATAGCCCCTCATAATTATTTCATTATGAAAATAACTGGGAAGAAAATGATTTATACAACTAAACATTGACTCACATGTACTTATAAAACCAATATGCAAGTTTTGGACTGGATGTACCGAGACAATTGTATGAAGATGATAAACTGTAACACATTAAATAATTATATATTACAACAAAATTCATTTTGTGCCCTTTCTGCAAGTTATAATTTTGTTTGCTTCTATAATGGACTCAACAAACAGACACTCTTCTCCTTGAAATTAAACATTGATAATCATATACACTGTATATATATATAGCCTGGTCCACTGTTATGGTCATTGATTAAGATTTGAAGGTCGTTGGACCAGTTATTCAATAATTAAGTTGTACTTGACATCGATCACAGCACTGACAGGTAAATAGAATGTGGCCGTGTGTGACTTTCAAGGAAAGCTCAATTTAGATTAGTTTCATTGCATTCGGTGAGTTTTAGGATGAAGCTTAATGAATATCAGTAAATAAACATTTTAGAAAAGTATGAATCAGTGAAAAAAATTAAAAGTATATCCTAAAGTAGCCGGATGTCATAACAACAAGCTGGTTTGAAAATAACTCCTCATTTATCTTTTGCATGACCACAATTTAAAACCCCGAGTTCTAAAATAAAATAAGCCAAAAAAAGTTCAAATTTAAATCAAATCCTGTAATATTTATATGTTAATCTATGTGATCCACTGTTTTGTAGACTTCCGCTAATACAGGGAGGTTGTCATAAGTTCCTTCCCGCCATTTCGGCCCTGATGAGCATCCCAATATGGAAGTGTCCAGAAATCCAAGGTTTTTCTTTAGAAATGTTTTGACCTTAATTATGGTAAAGATTTAAAGCAAAATTACTCAATTGCAGAGTGAAAAAAGATTGGTATTCTAACAGAATGTCTTGTTCTTTCTTGCATGATTTTATACTAAAAATTCAATTTTGAAATTAAAAAACAAAACAAAAACATTATCATTTTGATTGACCTGTTGATCCCCTTCACACGATATAGTAATCATATTTCTGCCATTATTCGGTTCTTTTAATGAATCAAAACCTATATTTTCAACTGAATAAAAAACGCTGCAGTTAACATATAAACTCTAAATTTTACTTTGACAGCCTCGTCATCGGGGAACCTTACAATTACCAACAGTAGCAGTAACGGGACCTCGCCCCCTGTGTACGACCCTACTGAAGTATGGCAGTCACGTATGAGAGAGGCAAGTCAGGCATCATTACAATATCGCACGTGTGTGATTTCGTCAATTAACTCTCTCTAAAGCAGTAAATCATGCTCTCTGTTTTAAATTTATGATCATTATAAGAACAAAATAATTTAGAGTGTAAAATGTTATTGCTTTGTCATATATTCTAAACTGCGCTTCGACATAATCTTCTACAAGACTGTGGGAATAAATGAAGTAAGAAATACGCACGCTAACTCTCGATTCCCGCCTACATTTTTGAACCAGTTAATTCAATATAAATAGCAATTTGGCCACAAAATCTTTGTTTGATACAAAGAACAGTTCAATGGTAATTGATGAATTGTCTTATTACCAGCGCTAAACAGTAAATTATCTATAATTCCAGCTCTTGAAAAAAAGGGGGGTAGACGATATTTTCCATTGAAATCGGAGTTTTAAGCATCACCATATTTTGAAATAGTCTTGGATATGATTAAATGTTCCCTATATCTTTTCTGATGTTTTAGGCAAATAAATAAAACAAAAATATATCAATAAAATATAATGTTTCAGTTGTAAATCGCTTAAAAACTGGTGGAAAATAAGCATTTTTATCGTTTTTTTGTCAATAAACATATGCCCCCCCCTCCCCCCCCCCCCCGTTCCCGTGTCACACAAAAAGCTTTGGTATGAATTTGTGAATTAACATTCCATATTACCTGTAAAAAGGAATTTTTGTTACACGGGGAGGGGGGGGGGGAGATGTTTTAAAAATATTTTCCGTTTTCCGTCGATTTCTACAGTGAAAAACACTTGTCAAGTTTTACCAAAACTTTAAAGTTATCTCTCTTTGTTTTCCCAAATAAGTAATAATTTATGAAAAGGCCAAAAATAAAAATAGTCTTGTTTTCCGACCCTAAAGTTTTTTTTTTCAAGTTTTGGGGGGAAAATCAGGAATTTTTGGAATTTCATGTTCCAAAACTGAAAAAAATATATATTCAATTGGTATTTCATAAAATTCTTTGTTTTAAACATGGAATTTCATAAAATACCACTTGAGTTTGCGTCAAAAGACATGAAATTTAATTTTAAAAGACAATATTGACCTTTATGGCATGTTTAATTTGATCTTGTATTAATTCATATCCAAAAAACACCGTCGGAAAAAATAAAATAAAAAAGAGAAATAAAATAATTTCCCTATCTACCTACCCTTTTTTTCAGACTGGTAGTAGGAAACAAGACTATTATTTTTTGGGGGGCCAAATCCATATAATTATCATAAAAGTTATTAAAAATTCATCAAATATGTTAACTTTTGAAAATTGACTTGGAGGTAGGCGGGAGAACAATACTATCGTTCGCAGTTCTTTGAAATTATGGTAAACATTTCCCTGAATATTTAATAAATCTAGGATGCATAATTTATAGATATATCTATATCTTGAATGTTTTATTTAGATTCAAGGTGGGATAATGTTGGCCTCACTAACACAGATTTTGATTGGTGCCACTGGCCTGCTGGGCTGGCTTCTGAAGTTTATTGGACCAATGACGATCGTGCCTACTATCACACTGGTCGGGTTGTCTCTGATTGACGTCTCCATCGTGTTCTGTGAGACACACTGGGGCATAGCCGCTATGTAAGATAACTTAATTATTTTTAAAAACATTAGAGTGTATTTTAATGAAGGTGCAAATTTATGAGTAGCTTAACTGCTTCTTTCTTACATTTAAAAAAATCCTTCATATTTTACCCTTTTTGCAATATTTTGATTTTCCAGTTTTTTAAACCAGTAAAACTCCCTGTTCCCCGAATACATTTTTTCTCTCTTACTTGATTTTCATATTTATTTTCCATTTAGGACAATTCCTACACTGTTTGTTTTTGTTGTCTTAATTTAACTGTACCAGTCGGACATTAAACTGGCTGTACTGTATTTTTACTGCGATATTTACGAAATCGATCAACCCGAAATGATTCTTAAGAGGGTCAGCATTATTCTCAAATTTATTTATTTTCTCAAAGATCATGATATGAGGTACAAGTATATAACACTAGATAAGTCCGTAACAACGATTAAATGTGGAACACAAAAATTATATGAGCTAGACAAAGATATTCATTGCCAAAACTCGGGAAGGAGTAGAGATTTCTTTTAAGTGTTTGGCAATTTTTTTTTATGCAATGACATCGCCAAATTGTCTACCCTAACCCAAAATTGTGAGGCCCAACACCAACACCTCAGGTTTCACAAGCTTGGAAGAAATACTGATCGAACACGGCGATTGAATACAACAACGCGTGTCTAGTCAGAAAAAGCACAAACTCTTCAAAATTATTAATCTTACCTTTAACTGTTTTGTAATCTTGAGGCACATTGGTTTTACTTTAAGTAGTTTGTTTCTGTTAATTTTTAAACTTTTCCCTCTCTCTTTTGATCGAAGCTCGATGTTTTCATCACTCGCGATGCAATCACAAGCGCTCTGTATTTTTGTCTTGTTACTTGTTTTCCTTTTGTAGAAAGTTATTCGCGACTGCATGCATGTGCTGTGTTTTGGTTTCTGTTACTTTGTTATCTTTTGCAGGACGTTATTCCTGGTTATACTGTTCTCTTTGTATCTCGGAAACATATCTATTCCAATGAAGGTCTACCAGAGAAAGAAGGGTTGTGTGTACATCAGCTACCCGGCCTTCAAATTACTTCCTGTAAGTTTATACATCCTACATTAACTGAGCTCAGCTTGGAGGTTAATGTTCCTTTTTATTTGGAAAATTACCACCCTCCCTGTTTCGCAGGGTTAAGATAAGATATGATAATATTTATTTTAAGTCGGGTACATCGCTGGGGTTATTGAGGGAGACTATTTTAAGGTTCTTCTCTGTACCTCTCGATGTTTAATATAAGTTAATATCATTCTGTCTGGTTATGAAATTTGTTTATTTGAAATGTGAGACCCTTTCCGCCGTTTAAGGTTATATTGGCCGTACTGGTATCGTGGCTGGTTTGTGGTATCCTAACGATCGCCGGGGCTTTCACTGACAATCCAAAAGCATTGGAGTATCAGGCCAGAACGGACGCCAATGTTAAAGTCTTACACAACGCCAACTGGTTCTTCTTTCCATATCCAGGTGAGCGTATATTAATATACCATAAAATTTACAAGGCATTCGTATGTCTGTAAGCATCTCTGTGAAGATTCTGCGCCAATTACAAATAATCAAATAGCAACTTTAATTAACATGAGGGAGTTGCAACAAATTATTGCATACCTAGGTCAGTGGGGACTACCGACAGTAAGTGCAGCAAGCTATATGGGTATGATGGCAGCAACATTAACCTCCATCATTGAGTCTGTGGGCGATTACTACGCATGTGCACGGATATCCGGCGAACCACCGCCGCCTGCACATGCTGTAAATAGAGGCATTGCTATAGAAGGTTTTGGCAGCCTAATCTCAGGAGCAGTGGGCTCAGGGGGTGCAACCACCTCTTACAGTCAAAACGTTGGTGCTATTGGTTTTACTAAGGTATGTTTTCTGATCGCTTCTTCAATGCTTAGTATACTAACTCCCTCTGCTACTTGATAAACAGGGGGTCCATCTTTCCTTTCGTCCATCGTTTTGTACGTTTGTTACGCTTAGGGATATCCATCTCTTATCATCTACTTCTCCTTTGCCACTAAATAAAATTCTTTGAGATTTCACAGAATCTTAATTACTGAGTATTATTATTGATATATGCGCCTTCTATTTTAAATATTTTGATCAGACAGAGTTTAGGGCTTTATTAAAGCGAAAAATGGACTTTGTTATTGTATTCATATGGGAACTGGTGTATCGTTTTAGAAGCTTACTGCTCAAAGTATCTCCATTTTCAATTAATATTCTATTTATTGAGAAAATAATCTAAACCTTGTTTCTTTAAGATTGCCAGTAGAAGAGCCTTTCAGACAGCTGGAATCATTTTTATCATGTGTGGAATATTTGGTAAATTTGGCGCTCTTTTGACTATGATGCCAAAACCAGTTCTGGGAGGTATTGTCGTCATCAGTTTTGGAATGGTGACGTCAGTGGGTTTATCCAGTTTACAGTTTGTAAACTTGTCGTCTGGACGAAATCTCTGCATTATAGGACTTTCACTTTTGCTAGGACTTATGATTCCTAATTACCTCAACAAACGAAAAGGGGTCATAAACACAGGTAAAAATCACAGAATCTGTTTGTTCCACTTTAACCCTAGTATAAGATGCTCAGGAAAAAAATAAAGAAATTATATATATAACAAATATCGTACTTTATTTGCTCCAATTCAATAATTTTAAATGTACAAATAACTGATAAATCAATTTAATATCTACTTTACTAAGGCAATGCAGAAGCAGATCAAGTGATACTCGTGTTACTGAGTACATCGATGTTTGTGGGAGGGGTGGTGGGTTTCCTCTTGGATAACACAGTACCAGGTAAAAATTAAATTACTTCCTTACAGTTGATAAGATATATTGATGATTTACATACAAATGCATAGTTTTTGCACAATAAGTTGACCAGACAAGGTCAGGTGAGTTTTCTGTTGACATATTAGGTTCTACGACTTAGGAGAAACAGCATGTGAAAGATTCTTTCCCTATTATCATAAACAAATATAACTTCTTTACAAAAAAGTCAAGACTCGCATAGACATGCGTTGACTGTTCGTTGACTTGTATAGAAAGTTTTATAAGAAAAATCTAATTTTTTATATTAATGGTTGTGATTAAATGTAAAAAAAAAAGTTCAAGCAATATCAATGTGTATATTTTGAAACAAACTGTTATTCTCCATTTTCTCTGAAATGTTTGGTTGGAACTAATGGAAGGTTCGGTTTATCCTCAATAAATATATTTTTACTATTTTAATCAACGATAAAAGGAATTCGTTCCGAGCACCCTTGAATGAGTGGCCCATACAGAGGGAGTTCATAATGCGGTTTAATATCCAGCACATAGGAATTTCGGAAAACTCTCTGAAAGATTTAGTAGAATGAGACTCCAAATAAATGATTAAAATTTTCAACTACAGTTTGCTTTTATTTTAAACTTACTGTAAGTCGAGTAAGCAAGGTTTTGAGTTTATTGCGAATTATGTCGATCAGATGCTATAATGCTTTACGGATCTAAAGCTTAAAACCAATTTTCCATTTATACACAAAACCTTCGAAATTTATTTCTTATGTTATTCTAATGACTCCTTATACATGTACGAGGTTTGGTTTTTCAATATGAACTTCAATGTGAGTCGGTAGAGTGTTTTGAATCAAGATGTGATAGAAAGTGTTGCAATACCACACTTAATTTATAGACAAATGTTTTATCTCCGAGTGCAGAGACTGCTTAGAGTAACGGACACCACAATCCGGTACCATTCTAACAAATGGATTGTTTGATTTTATGTCAGTCCTTGCAAAAAATCAACAATGGATTGATCCGCCTTCACCCCATCCCTAAATTCTGCCAGCGACAGTTTGTCGTCTGCGTTTTTGTCCATGCGTTTGAAAATGAGTTCAGTCCTTTCCTCTGGGGTAGATTTCTTATGCTCAGACTTCATTGTAGATGCAACCATTTTATGGATTGCCTGAAAATTTAAAAATATTGTCATTAGTGGCCTTTGTAATGGAACCTATATTGATTCAAATATGAATACAAAAATATCAGAAACGTGCATTTATCATATACGGTTTTTTCCATTATTCATAACCTGTGAAAATCAATAAACATTAAACTTGAGTTTTAAAGTCATGTGGTCCCGTGTCGGCTTACCCTAATGATTTCTAACATCTCAGGCTTCGTAATATAACCATCTCCATCTAAATCATAGATCCTGAAGGCGAATTGTATTTTTTCTTCTAAAGTTCCCCTTGAAGAGACGCTGAGAGCACACATAAATTCTCTAAAGTCTAACGATCCATCTTTATTCTCGTCGAAAGCCTTGAACACATATTCAGCAAATGATGTGGCATCTCCACGTGGAAAAAAATTGGCGTAAACTTTCTTGAACTCCTCCATTGTGAGGCTGCCCTTTGGGCACTCTTTTATGAATCCTTTGTACCATTGCTGAAGTTCGTCTTCGGTGAAGTTGGTCTGTAGATTAAGGTCACTGAGTTCCTTTGGTCCCAGTTTACTATTCTGCTTCCCCATGTTACACGGACTTTCATTCACTTGAAAAATTTCAACACCACTATTTGTAATCAATGGTATATTTCTCACATGGCTGCCCTCGTAACCAATATTTTTAATTGTCTGTGGAATAAATCAGATATTCACCAATGATTCTACATTATATTTATCAAATCAAATCAAAGACGTCCTGTTATATACAATTCCCTTTCGGAACTATTATAGATTGGAATAATTACAATTCCCTTTCGGAACTATTCCAGATTTAAACAATTTAACGTCAAGACTTCTTCTTGGAGTGTATGTAGCAATTCCATTATGGCTGTTGCTCATGGTGTACTTTTATGATCCGATCGAATTAGTGTTGACCAATGTCCAACTGTTGGCCACTGAATGTTTATTCACCAAGGCGTTTAAAATCGCATGTAGAAAAATTTAAACTCCCAATTTTAATTCTTTGCACTTGAATAATATTCCGAGTCTTCTAACCCCGCGTGAACTTTTTTATCAATAAAGAGTTAATTTCCTAATGTATTTAGATATTCTTCATAAAGGGGCAGAAAAATCCAGTCTTCAACAGTTGTCAATATTAACAGCGAAGAAAATATTGGTCAGGCTCGCTCGCATCTCTACGCACAATAAATTCTAGAAAAAGTCTCACTGCCCCGAATGCAATATTTTTTAAGAACCTTATATGTAATCAATGAGTCGCCATTGTCAGTTTCGTTTGCAAAAATAAGAGCGAGTGCGTGTTTCCTGAAAACGGCAGTCTTCGATGACACGTTTCAATAAATTATAGATTAGAAATTTCTCGTACTGCATTTCTGAGAAAGGTTAATTCGAAAAATCGAATATAGGTAGTAGTTTCACTCAATTAATTAAATGTTCTGATGTTTATTTCAATACTTTTACACCAATTTATTTTTAGACGAGTAAATCTCTCAAATTTATTTTTTCCAAAATTATCATTAGCAGCTTTTCATTTTTATCTTTTTCTTTAAAGAATTTTCCAAAAAATAATTCATATACAAGAATTAAATACACTTTGTTTAAAAAATATTATTTTCTTTAGAATATGAAAAAATTATCTATATGATATAATTTTCTTGGTTTTTTTGTTTGAATTGTATAACTCTCAGTCTGTAGCTGACTTTGTTCCTCCTAGGCAGCCGAGAGGAGCGAGGAATGCTGAAATGGAAGAAACAGGTGTCGTCTGATTCAGCAGACGACAAGAGGAGACGACTTCGGGTGTATGAACTTCCCTACGTCACGGACTTCCTGTATAGGCACAAGATTTTCAGTTACATTCCGTTTCTACCAAGTTTCAGAGCACGCCGTCATAAAAAAGACACTCCCAAGGAGTGCAAAAAATGAGGATGTGTCGTGATGACGAGTAGTGACTCTGGAAGGGTTGGAGAAACACACATACAATGCGTCTGTATACACTTAAATCCTTGTCTTCCATAAAATTATTTTATAATTATATATTCCATATACCTGTGCTTGGTTTGAGAAATTTATAATTCTTCAAACAATTCACAGGTAATCAGTTTTATTGATTAGAAAACACTTTTAGTGTATATTTTCTGATATTTTTATTATTATATGTATCTTTTCAGCATAATAAAACACTTAAAAGATTCAATGTTTTGTCTCTACATTGTTTGTGCTATAGTTGTAGCTAAAATATTTGATATTGCACAATGGTCTTTTGCAGTATGATATAAATCTGGTTGCTTTCGATATTACGCAAAGCAGTCTTGTTGCCGTTCAATATTGCCCACAACATTTTACTGCAGTTTTAGAATGAGCAAAACATTCTCTTTGCAATGTGATGCCGCACACAACATTTTTGTTGCTGTTCAAAATTGTGCACAACATTTTATTGCAGTTTGAGAAGGAACAAAACACTCTTTTTGCAATGTGATGTTGCGCACAACATTCTTGTTGCTATTCGTTATTGCTGAGTAAATCACTATCTAGATTCTGTGAAATAGTTTTAATTTTATTTAGTTTTACTATCTTTTTTTACATTTTGGGTATAATTTTTAAGTGATTTTGTTTTTTTTTAAATACTGTATTTATGATGAGTTTGTTTCAAGAAAATTTTCTGCAGATTTGAGATTTTCTAAGCAGACAAATTGAAAATTAATCTATGTTCCCACTTGCAAAGGCATAAATACGATTAATTATTGAAATGTCAGCAACAGGAACATTGAATTTTAATGCTAAATTTTTCTCTAGAAAGTATTTTTTTGAATTGTAAAATCTAGTTTTATAATTGATAATGATCCGCAGTACTAGTATATTACTTCAGAAAAGTAAAGAATTTGCGTAAATTTATACAATTTCACAACAACGTGTTTAAAAATTACTTGTCAATATTTTTTATCAATATAGTACACAAAAATTGCTGATTATTTGTTCACAAACCATGTATGTTTATATCTTTAAGAAAAATATTGAAATGCAAAGCAGGCATTTCACATATTATTTCCTGACGTACAAATCAATAACTTGTTGGTAAATCTGAAATCTGAAACATACTTTTATATGAAATTTAAAGCATTAAGGAGATAACAAACAGTATTCAACCTCAAATGTCCACTGAACAATACAAATCAGGAGCAGAGTAAACACGGACCTCTAACATATCAGTGTTGGGATCAGAGAGATAATTTCGAGCATTTACCGATGAGTTTACCTTCCTTCAAAGGTTCTGCGAAAACATGTATACTTTGATAAATGAAAATCATACAATTCGTAGCATATCTCCTCCTGAATGAAACACTATCCATTATAATGTAGCATTAGAAGTTAGATTAGTGATTGATTAAAGTATCAACACCATATCACCTTTATGTGATAAATCAAAGACAACAACATGATGAAATTAATATCTGACGATGTTTTGCTGGCCTTTTTTATTCCTGCGACTAATTATAATGCCATCAGTACATTTCTGAGTTGGACCAATATCTATTTGATTAACCTAATGCAGTTTCTCTGGGACCATGCATTGTGGGATCTTATTTTTATATTACATCGGCTTCTGATGGTGGGATATGGATCACCCAGTGCTGATCTAAATGTCTGTGATGCTTTGCGTGACGGAACCATACTCCGGGCCTTCTCTGTCACGGTTAGAGCTGATAAATACACTCAAAGTGCTGCCCCAGGCATACAGCCCTCCTTTTGTCGAAAACACACAACGTCATTTTTACTTTCCTCATCATGATCACTTCGTATAAAAACAAAAACGATACAATTGTTATTTTGCTGCAATATTTGAATCTGGTCACGTTTTCCCTTTGGCTTCATGGAAAGACCTGCTCGGAGAACCTTTTCTAAGAGAATCGTATCCGGAGACTGGAAGCGCCGCTTTAGGATGTTGACGAGTATTGACGACCTTCGATCCCTCCGCTTCTGGAAGGCCGTGGTGGCCGAATGTGTCGGGTCACTCTTGCTGATTCTTGTAGGTTGTGGTTCGTGCATAGATTGGGACAAGGAAAACAAAGTGGTGAGGGTATCTCTTTGTTTTGGGCTTTGCTATGCCACTGTGATCTGGACGTTTAATCACGTGAGTGGCGGTCACATAAACCCATCCATCACGTTTGCTCATTTTGTGACGAGGCGAGTGAGTTTGGCTCGGACTATCTTGTACATTGTGGCACAGATAATTGGAGCCCTGATTGGGGCTGGGATTCTCAAGGGCCTCACGCCATCATCACGAGGAGGGGCCGCTACAAAACTTCACCCGGAGATGAATAGTGGTCAGGGATTCGGGGTGGAGCTCTTCATCACTTTTTTCGTGGTTTTGACCTATTTTGCTACTCACGACCGGAAAAGAAAAGACCTTAGCGGATCTTTCCCTCTAACCATAGGTCTAGCGATCGCCGCTTGCCATCTCTTTGCCGTGAGTTTAACCATTATTTTAAGTACATGAACCTTTACATTCAAAAGATTACATTGAACTCGAATGTCCTTACACTGTACCATTTGATCTAATACATGAAATTGTATTGTTTTCAGAAACTGTAAATAAATGTGTATTTAATATAACGAATTGTTAGCTGGATGAAAATAAAACATTAAGTTTAAGTTGTTTTATTTTACAGTACAGCTTTACAGGAGCAAGCTTAAACACGGCTAGAAGTTTTGGTGCCGCAGCCATGGATGGAGAATGGAGCGATCATTGGGTAAAATTCAGTATTAAATGAAATACAAACGTTTACCTATCAAAATAGCAAAAAAATGAATCTGAAATTCTAAAATTCTAAAATATAATATTATCCTTAAATGTTATACATTATTATATGAAAAACTCAATGTATATGTGCCTGATCCATTTTTAGATTTACTGGCTGGGTCCATTCATTGGGGCCACATTAGGAGGACTGGTGTATGACAACTCTTTTGCTCTGAATGCTTCACTGGAAAAAGCTCGAGCTTTCCTTCTGGCGAGTGAATACGAACATGACAGCTATCCCGCAAAGAAAACGAAAATCAAAGTCCTCCAGGAGGAAACCGAAGAAGTGAAAAGTACCTCAGACAAACCCTCAGACAAACCAACGGTAGTAGAATCAGCTTAAGCAACCTGTATGTACTATTTACAGGATTGCTGTAGATAAAATAGGCTAATTTGAAAATTAGTACTATAAGTGTAGCTATTCTTTTTTTTCTTCATCGTGCTTTTCCGGTTTTTCTTCAAGCACTCTTTCAAAAAGTCATTCTTCTTCATCTTAAGGATCGATCATTTCACAAATCATAACGAACTTTCCATTCTTGTTGGTAACGAGAAATGTTTTCTGTTTGTTCGTGGATAACGTAAAAGCCAGTGGAAAATCTAAGCCATGCGCCTTTGACATTATAACTTTTTCTTGTTTGCCATCCAAAGTGAAACTACAGATGTTGTGGGACCAGCGACCTACCACTAATAAACTTTGATCATGTATCTTTAAATCTCGACAGTACTTGAGTGAGCCACCTAACATTATGGAATAAACCCCAGATGAAGAAATGCTATGAATGGTGTCAGTTTCCCATCCTGTGAAATAAACATTTTCGTCGTCGTCTGCGCAAATATACCTCGCAGAAAAATCTTTAACTGGGGTTGTTTTCAGAAAAGCTCCCTTTTTGTCTAATGTTATGAGATGGGTTCCACATGCTACGATAAGAACCTCCCCAATTCGAGTTATCCCAAAGCACTCATACCCTATATGTATAGAATTTGTCATCTTCATATTGTCCAAACTGAAAAACTGGATCCTTAATTCATTGGGAAATGTTATTACAAGCTGATGATCGTCATCAAGGAGAACCATATCACGTGGGTTTCCCTGTAGCGTAATTTCGTTAAGAATGTTGCCTTTCTCGTCGTACAAAAGAATTCTGGGGTTGTTACTATCCGCTAGTATAACCCTATCATCTGGCGCAAAAAGGGCACCCATTATCCAAGGCAAGGCATCATAATGTCCATGTTTTACTTCAAAAACTTTCTTGATATTTATTTCCATTGTTCACTAAAACTGACATTAAATGAATTTCGAAGAATCTCATTGTTCACTCCTTCAAACCCGATTTTTTTACATCCATTTCAAAGGAAGTTATCAATATAAATAAGAAAGTTTTTTTATAGCAATAAGGAAGTTCTTATATTCTTAAGGATGTTCTTGATATATATTATGTGGAAAATAAGTTAGTGTATTAATATGTACAGACTAAATATATAATTAATGAAAATTTTCGAAACTTGGGTTAAACTATCCATTTGAGTTTATTTGATTTCGTCGCTGGAGAATATTTAGTATTAATTACATATGAAATTTTGTAGAGGTCATAAATTTGTAGATTTATCCCATACCTCAAAACAAAGAAAATTAAGCCCCACAGAAATTAATGATTTCAAAGTGTATATCATTTTTATCTTATTTAAGGAGAAGGGGGAGAAAGTAATTGTATTTTTTCTAATAATTTATGTATATTTTGAATATCCAGCTGTCATATTACTTATTTGAATGTCTATGCATATCTGTGGATATTTTCTTTTTGTAATGAATGTTTTTTTTCCATATATATTTAAATATTCCAAGTTCAAAATCCACTAAAACGTTGAAATAGAGACTTGAGTCAGAATATTACTGTTCCTTATTGCCAGAATTATCTTCTATTCGCGTTTATTCCTTTAGGTTTTGATTTGAACATTTTTATTGCGCTAAATTTATACAATGGAATTGCGCTCAAGTTCTAAAAAAAACTTAAGGGGGTTCTCTATTCTTTGAAGTAACAATTATATACAATTTAACAAATATTTTTTTTCTTGTTTCAGAGTTTCAAGTTCCTTATAAGCAAGTTGTACAACATTTAGAAATTTATCCATTTTTTTTTACCTCTACAGGCATTTATATAGATCGAACTGAGTGTTTAGAAAGTATTTTTATACACCCTATTTTTATAAGTCAGATTAAAGCAATCTTAAGGTCGGTGTTTTACCTCTTAAATGACAAAGTGCATTATAAAGGTGTTAGTATAAGTGAACGATGATAATGAACATTCTTGTTCTACTAAATTTTTAGTCTACGTTTCGCTTCTGATATGTACGCATGTTATGATTTTTTTTGGTGAGTAAATTTCGTTACCACACTGCATTTAATTGTTAAACTTTTAAAAAAATTTTGGATCCTCCGATTTCAGATCTTCTTGTAAAGACAGTTATTTTTTTTTCCAAATGAATGAAAAAAACTGTCATATTTTTTCTCAATGTAAAGTAAACGTTTATCTTTGAATAACGAATGCTGTGTTGTGCAGCAACTGTATTATGGAATAGATATATAACCAGACATGAGCATATATCAAATCTATGATGTAAGACAAATATAAACAAAATCCTCACAGACAGACGCCTCTTCTATTTGTTAGATGACAGTCCATGGATTTACTTCCCTTTAACCACAGAAATGCACTCTTAACCTGACTAAATCGTAATATCAATAAAAATTCTGGCTCAGAGTAGAATCAGTTTAATGATAACAAAACATAAAAAAAATATGATGATTAATATTCAATAATTGATACTGTTGAAAGAACAACACTTAGGATGGAGAGAAGTAATTATTAAAACAAAATTTATAAAACTAAATTGATTCTATTTTTTCTTCATCGCTCTTTTCCGGTTGTTCTTCGAGTACGCCTTCCAAAGGTTGTATTTGTTTTTCGTCTTGTGGGTCAATCATTTCACAAATCACTACAGACCTACCGTTGTTGTTGGTTACCAGAAATGTTTTCTGTTTGCTTCTAGAGAAAGTTAAAGCAAGGGGCACATCTAAACCATCCGCCTTTGACATCACAATTTCTTTTTGTTCGCCATCCAAATTAAAACTACAGATGTTGTGGGACCAGCGACCTACGACTAGTAAACTTCGATCGTGTATCTGTAAATCTCGACAGTACCTAAGAGAGGAGTCTCCAAATACTATAGAATAAACCCCGGTTTGGGAAATACTGTGAATGGTGTCAGTTTTCCATCCTGTGAAATAAACATTTTCGTTGCCGTCTGCGCAAATATACCTCGCAGAACAATCTCGAACTGGGGTTGTTTTTAGAATAGCGCCATTCCTGTCTAGTGTTGTGAGGTGGGTTCCACATGCTGCAATAAGAACCTCCCCAATTCGAGTTATCCCAAAGCACTCATATCCTATATGTATAGAATTTGTCATCTTCATGATGTCCAGACTGAAGAACTGGATCATTAATTCATTGGGTAAAGTTATCACAAGCTGAATATTGTCATCAAGGAGAACCATATCACGTGGGTTTCCCTGTAGCGTAATTTCGTTAAGGATGTTGCCTTCCTCATCGTACAGAAGAATTCTGGGATTGTTACTATCCGCTAGAATAATCCTATCATCTGGCGCAAAAAGGGCACCCGTTATCCAAGGCAAGGCATCATTAAGTCCTCGTTTTACTCCAAATATTTTCTTGATATTTATTTCCATATTGTAATGAGATATATCCACCCTTTATTTGATATACCTTTGCCCTATACTATTTAATGACAGGGTACGTTGTAAATGTGTGAATATAATTGATAATGAATATTTTCATACTGATAACGTAATCCTTAAGACCGATTAAAGCCATATATGGCGTATGTACAATGAAAATTATTAGACTAAAATTATAAGAACTTATTAATTGTATCATTACTTTATATAAAGACAGAACTTTTACCTAAATTGCAAAATATAAGTCAATTGCGTTATAAAGATATCACAATTTAATTTGGATTCTCGGAATTTTCTCCGACTCGGAAGAAAATACAAAAGAATTAAATAATACATGTACATTACAGAGAAGATAAAATCGTATTATTAGTTGAATCGAGGTGTTCTCCGTGTTCAGAATTGTATGAAAAGTTTTAATTTAAATGTATTAACTTTATTTCTTTACTTAATTTTGTATTTTTGAAAAATATATTTTTTTGATCAGTTACGCCATATATGGCTTTAAGCATATGTTATAGTTAGTCTACATTTCGCTTCTGTCGTACACGAATGCATTATAGTTCAGTTATTTTTTTTTGTTTCGTTATCATAGTTATTATTTATGCTGATTGTGATAATCTTTTGTTTCTTTGAAATAATATTATTTTCAAATATTTGTTGTGGAATTAAATACATTATTAGATGGTTTGAATGTTTGAATTCCCCATATTCTTTATGCTTTATGCAGTATTCCGTTTCTTTGATGTGGTAAAGTTAAAGTCAGCGTTGCAGAGGGGAATTGGATTAAGATGAAAAGGTAACAAGAAAATTGATTATAAAAATTCTACAATTATATAACCCTTATTCTACGATGTATTTCCAATGAACAACAGTAGCTTTTATTCGTATGTTGCTTCGATATATTCAAGTGAACTTGAAAAGATTTAGAAAAGCATAACAAAGATTTTGTTTCGAATTTACTAGTAGATGCTTTATTGATTAAAGGGAATGTGGTCAACTAACAACTAAATCGTATGACAAACGAGATGACTTCTACTTTTACATCGCAACAAAATTTCTTATTTTTAAGTTTACCCCACCATCACCTTCTAATGGTGTACAGTTTACATCTCCTTTTAAATAAACTTATTTAAGTCCCAAAGAGCATGCCCTCAAAACGATCCGATTTCAAACCAAGGCAGGATAGATAGACATTACCATTATTACAACAGCCTTGTTAAAAAAGGCAGCATTTCGTTAATTCTATGATCGTTATAATGACATAGAAAATATAACCTATTTTTTGGTGGTATTTTGGTTGACATTATAATATAAATTTTAAGGCGTTTTTTTAAACTGAATTGACTACGGAATGGTCAGTATACCTGATCAATACATGGGCTCATGGCGAGTGTGATCGGTCAACAGGGAATGTTTACTACTCCTTTGCACCTGTCCCTCTATTGGTCTGTTTTTAGGGAGGGTTAGGTGCCTTGGAGGAGTAAACATCCCCTGTTGACCGACCACACGCTGTTAGTCCATGTATCGATCAGGTATACAGAGTCCAAAATTAGTCTGTTTTATGTCCTCTACACAAATTTATTTTGTTAATAGATTTTTAGAACGATCACTTTTCGTTATCTATACCTTTAAAACTTAGTTTGAAGGATCCTTCATATTCTTTGTTGCGACGATGACTGCCATTTGTTTTATCCTCTTAAACCAGATTCTGTTGGATCAGGCCTGGCCTGGGGACCATAAAACTTAGACGAGCTCACTGTTGATTTCAATCTCACTTTTTCACTATATATTCCTTTGGTAAAAGTGAGACTGAGATCAAAATTTAGCTCGTTTCACTTTTATGGTCTCCAGGCCTGGACTATGTCAGTTCAAAACGATATTTTGTTTTCCCGCTTTTACCTCAATTATCATAGTTTGTTGAAAAAATCCAAACATTAAGGGGAGGATGGACATTTGAAAACAATCACTGTTCATTAGCTTTATGTTATCTATAAAGGAACTTTTCTGAATCTTAATTTTTTCCCTTACAGTTGTTTTTTGATAATTTTTAAGGCGAAATATTTTTCATCTGATGTAATGTTAATTCTTCTTAATTTAAAAAATCGAATCTCGTAAGAATCTCATAACTTTAAGAATGTTATCGCTCTGAGGTTAGTTATGTTAGTTTTATAAGATTGATGACGAGAACAATGGGTCAGGGGGCATAATAAAAATTAAAATCTGTGGCATTACATTCGTAGATTTCTGTTCTAGATGACTAGTGACTCGTGAATGTACATACTAATTGGAGATGAACAAAGGTTTCCTAGAGTCTACATCAAATGTTTCATAACCGCAACTTCATAAGTCAACGAGAAATCGGTAAACTGTCATTTGTTCTAGATATAGGTTTGTAATAAAAAGATTTTTCTTATTTTTTATGGTGAAATACGTTAATTTATTAATCGAGCGAATTTTCAGACGACGAGATAGCAGAAGTAATGACTACTCTCGGTTTACAAAGAAATTAAAAAAAACCCAGCTTTTCTATATTTTTGTACAAGATGGTGAAGTCAAACAAACTGTCCAAAAATTATACAAGTACTGTGTTTTTGATCAGCTTTTGCACATATAATATCAGAGACTATGACGTAATTAAACTGAGTCATGTGACCATGTGTCCTTCGGCCCCTTGCAAAACGGGAACAACCCTACACTATGTAAGGACTATTCTGGAATCAAGTGGGTATTATATGTGAAATATTTAACTTAAATGTTATTAGGGGGCTGTTAGGTACATTTTAAATTGAATTATAGAAAATATGCTAAAATTGAACAGATATGGAATATGCAGACCATTATTTTCTAACATTGCATGAAGCTTAATCGAGCAATTCAAATAAAAACTTTAACTATTACAAGAATTGTCAGCTGGAACAATAATTCAAAATTATTTGACATACGTAATATATATTTCATTAATTGTAATTTAAAAAATCTTTCTCTATCCACTAGTAACATCCCACACTTCAGAAATAAAGATGCCAGTGAAAGTGGAATGTTTTTTCTGTATATGTAAAATTAATTAAAGTTTCATTTTTCACCTTTTTGATAAATGATATGGAAGACTTTAAGTGAAAGACGACCCAAAGTCGTAAAGTGACGACAAACTCTTGTTCTGTTGAAAACCAAGCTGACATGTTCAACACATCAAAGACAAGAAATTGTTACTCAGTAAGGAAGTCTTTTTAAAATACATAGGTGAGATATGCGATCAATGTTTACCTGCATTTTTAAAAGATTTGCTGTACATGTTTACAATAACAAAACCGTTTTATGTTCTCTTCTTTACCTGTTTTTGGAATAGTTCTAATGGATACCTTGATACTGTGGTTATGACAGCTAATTTGTTTTCCCAAACCCTCCTGTTGTCTTTTTACTAGACTTATCTAATTTACGTAAACTGGGAGAACTAGAAATTTCAAAACTTCCTCAATTGTCAGTATCAGAGTAGCCTAATCGCATGGATCGTAAAGAATTTTCTACTACCAAGTGAAGTTCCAACTTCTTGAAACATTACATAAGGTGCTTAAATATCTTTGTCGCTATCTCAAAGTGTTTGGAAAGCTAGATGAATAATTATATATCTTTACAATCGATTATCTACAAACTTGAAATGTTCAATAAAATTTTCCCAAGTGCACCGTTTTTATCAGTCAATTTTGGTACAACTTCAAGGTATAAGAAAACTAAAAAAACTAATCATCTAAAGTATCACTAAAACATCCCAGAGGTATGTTATTATGATTATAACTTTGTCATATTCTATAAAACGCTCCACTAAAAATAAATACCACTGTCCTGTCAATGGACTCTCCTCCCCCCGGGATCCAGTACGATGACCATCAGCTGATGACATTTTCTATCCCGAACTAGCGGGCTTTATATACAATGCTTCATAAAACATAATGATAAATTAAATAAAAGTAAATCCACTCCTTATAAAGTTTTTTTTATGAATGATTCCGTCTATGCATCGCGTAATCACTTGCCCTCGACGAACCGTGTTGTCATTCAAATTTGTAGATATATATACAGAGGAAGTATCTGCGTATTAGATGCGCATCTTTACTTCGTCTATAAAGGTTGATTATACCTGTGGCTCGTGATTGTGCGACAATTTATCACTGGATCAGGGTGGCTCTGATATCTAAAGATTATATTTACCTTCGACAGGGGGTGAAAATCGTAAGGTAACCGCGAACATACCAATCTGGATTGGGGGTGTTTATAGTACTCATAAAGGAATTAATTTCCGAAAATTTAAATGCATCTCCATCGTAAGAATCTTGTGTTGATGATTTGACCAAATTTCGATAACTTCTATTATATAATCGGCTTATGAGTGGAGCGATTAAGCACGGAAAAGGCGGCAGTTTGGAACATCGAGGGTGTTCAAAACTCTGTAGATCCAGAATGGTGACGAGTTTGGATGACATTAAATCCCTCCGCTTTTGGAGAGCGGTGGGAGCCGAGTTTCTGGGAACATTGCTGCTCACAATGATCGGATGCGGTTCTGTGGTGACTTGGGACGAAGATGGGAAATTAGTGCAGATTGCTCTTTGCTTTGGACTCAGTGTTGCAACTGTCGTCTGGATCATTGGTCACGTGAGTGGAGGTCATATCAACCCAGCAGTAACTATTGCTTTCTTCGTTACGAGGCGCATCAGCCTGGCTCGTGGTATCTTTTATATCATCAGCCAATGTGCTGGTGCAGTTGTAGGAGCAGCAATTCTATATGGCTTGACGCCTGCAAGTCACCGCGAGAGTGGTGCCCTTGGATTGACCAAAGTGAATCCTTTGCTAACAGGCGCTCAGGCTTTTGGAGTAGAATTTTTCGTCACGCTTGTTTTGGTGTTGACAGTTTTTGCTTCCTGTGACAAGAAAAGAAGAGATTTGAAGGGATCCTTTCCTTTGTCCATCGGTCTGTCTGTTACTATGTGCCATTTGTTTGCAGTAAGTACTCGAAAGTGTTTGCATGAGACAAGAGGTCTACCACACAATTTTCTTGTCAATCACCCCTTTAGATATGAAATAAGATATTTTATTATTAAATTGTTTCAGAAATATGCTAATTTGAGCATCACAGGAATGACTTGCAAATGCAGCTGCATAAACTTATCTTCCAACTGCGTATTTTTTTTTATTCATGCATGAAATTTAAGGTTACGCAACCAATTTTTTTTATTTTTTAAACCGTCTATCATTCTCTGTCTGTCACACATAACACACCCTAGAATACTAGACGTACCGCAAATGGATAGGGGAAAAATCAAAAGTCCGATTTTCTATTATAATATCCTGTTTCCCCTCTTCCAATCAAAACAAAAAGTGAATGTCACTTTAGACGTTCTTTCCAAACTGTTAAGTTTTTTTTAAAATCAATTTTTAAATTAAATAACCTGTTGATGTCAGGTTTTCAAGTAATGCTTCTCTTCTCAAATGCACATATAAATACCCAAGCATGTGCAAGCATTTATTGTCCCTATACATTTCAAAAACGGATGTGTGAAGAAAAAATGTTTTGAATTTTTATACTATTAATAAACATGTCTCCCATGAAGAATATTTGTCTTCAATGAATGAAATACATATGTACAATTAAATATCTCTTCAATCATTCCTGTGAAATTTTTGTCTCTCTTCTCTAAGCCTAATTTGTGTCACGTTCACCTAAGTGTCATGAAATGAGGTTATCGGCGACAGGTCACATTTAACGGTTTGATCTCATTATTTGTTTAGTTGTTTATAAGTAAGTTGTGAAATTTCGAAAACTCCAAGTCCGGATCCGTGATAAGAAATCGTCATCAAACGAGCTATGGTTTTGTCATAAGAATTTACCATCTGATGAACTCGGATTTTATGTAAAGCCAATATTTATATCGCAATAAAGAAGTAAAAATATCATAAAATAGAAATAAACAGTATTCCCAACAACTCACAGGTGTGACCGTTTATGTACATAGTCCCTGGGTCCTTCGAAAGGAGATCTTCAAATTGCTTCTCTCTTAGATGCAAAACTGTATAGCGTTATGGTTTTATGCCTTTAGTCTTTGACCATAAAATCAAAATATAAAACCATGTCAATACAGTTCTGAGTTACCTTGCTCCCAATTTCTCTTACTTTCAGAAAGTGGAAGTTCCGCAATCTCTTAGTTTTAGAGAAAAATTGACCAATATTAAATTTTACACATTTTATTCAATTAATTTTTTTGGAATAATTGTATTTTTATTAAGCGTTATCTATCACTTTTATCCATCATCGCCCACATTTGTTTTGCAAAAGACTGTAAAAACGAGATTTTATTTATGTTTTTAAAATTTAAGGTTTATTTTAGCATATTTCGTTGACTATGAATTAGCAAATTTTGTCCATTTTTGAAGTTGATGAAGAAATTCCAATGTACTGTAAACGTATTACATTTGGCTGTGTATTCTTTTAGCGCTTTTGGCGGAAAGACACCTTCGCTAATTCAAGTAAAACGCTAAATGTTTTGTACTTGTATAGGTAAATAAGAACGATATGAAATGCACTAAATCTTATCTATGCTAACTTGTTCAAAACTCAATTTCTGCCAAATATCGTAGACGCTAAATAAAATACATTTACAGTATTTTACTACATACATGTATTTGTCTTATTATTACAATGCTTTATCAAACACACCTTATCAGAAATGTTTTTGGAAAACTTTCAAAAGTTTATTGTGCATAAATTTAGTACAAAAGTTAGAATGAGAAAAGGAGTTGAATCTTGCTTATAAGAAACAAGCTTACTGCATTCTAATTTTTTTTTACAAAAGAAACTGAGGATAATATTTCCTGGTCTTAAATCTAAGTTTACAATTTAATAATAATAAAACTGTAATTAGGAATAGTGCCATTAGTGGTAAATATTTTCTCTGGATGTAATACAGCCATGATCCTCTTCAGATATTTTTGTTAAATTTTTGTTTTTTAAAGTGGGAAAGAGAGAGTTACTTTTTAAGTAGACAGACTGGCTTTTTCTGAAGTTGGTAGACATTTCTTGCAGTGATCGGACAAGAGATGATACAATGTTGGTGGACAGTCGTTTCTCCTGTTCTGTTCCCCGAACACTCCGACTACTGATCTGTTGAACCAATCTCTGACATCTGGTGAACATCTGGAAATCATCAGGTTAATTCAGAACTTGACTTACAAAAGAAACAGGATATCAAACATTCTTCAAGGTTTTCTCATTTATGATGCAAAATTACTTGTGTGATTTCTGCGGTCATGATTTCTATGGTATGTTCTTCTTGTATGCTGTCATCAAGTGTGGGACGATTCAAATGTTTGTCATGAAGAGTGGCAAGCTCCTTCACTGAAAAATCAAAAGAAGTGCTTTCATGCAGATACCTGCACAGGATTATGTAATTAAAATAAATCTGGCTTCAATAGCCATGAACCTGCAATATCTGTCCATAATGATAAATGCATTAAATACAGGGCATAGCTGCATAATAATTAATGCTTTGGTAAAAAGAATAATTTATTTGTCAGCACAGCCCAGATGCCTTCTGTTTACTTAGTGTTCTGTAAGACATAACAGATAAAAATTTTAAACACAAGTTGAAAAAAAAAACATCTAACCCTAGAATAACTCTAGTACATTGATCTAGCTAAATTTTATATCTCCCAGTAAAATCACTTGATACAAAAAATGTCATAAACATGATTGTATGTACACTAACTGATCTGATAAAAATAAATTTCCATCTTCTCACTTTTTTGCTTGATTCTTGACATTTCAAACTGGACTTCCTCCACGCCATCTACCCTACAATACAAAAGTTACCACTGAATACTGGTTATAATCAAGTTATATCACCAATAAAAAAAATTGCAATTCCATATACAACATCCTGGTAATTATTAAGAGTTACAAGTACTTTATTACAAACATCAGTCTTTTGTATGATATTTAGGTCTGTCAATTAAAGGAATACTTGTAAAAAAAAAATTAATCATATCTTTGAATTCTTCATAAGTAAAATCTTTAATATTGCCATTTTAAGTAAAAGTCTACTAAATGTTCAAAGGAAATAACCATTCTGGTGGCAGTCTAGCAGACTCAGTGCTATCTATTTCTTACTTACCATTCTGGTGGCAGTCTAGCAGACTCAGTGCTATCTATTTCTTACTTACCATTCTGGTGGCAGTCTAGCAGACTCGGTGCTATCTATTTCTTACTTACCATTCTGGTGGCAGTCTGGCAGACTCAGTGCTATTTATTTCTTACTTACCATTCTGGTGGCAGTCTTGCAGACTTGGTGCTGGCTATTCCTAACTCTGGATCAACATGACAACTGGAAACCAAGGCCATTCTGTCATCAGCAAGCTGAAATCAAGGGAATAAATTTTACAAGATAACAAACCAAGCCTCTCACAAGATCCATTCCTAGTAAACAAATCAAGATTTGGAAACCCGCAATAAGCAGCTAATTCGGCAATGGAATACTTTTCTAAAAATTGTTTTATCATGCCCTGGATAATTTGCAAAAGGTCAATGTTCCCCAGTAGGATCTGAGACACAACCGAATGACAACCGATCCACAACAAATGAAGCAACAAAACAGGTGACGAACGTACAGATTTCTTGACTTCATTTGGAAAGCGTGCGAATGCCTTCTCAATAATGTAAATCCCATGATTAGCGGACAATAGAATGGTTTTGATATTTTCGTCTCTTAAAAATTTCTGTAAGCAGAAAATATCTTTCAATTCAAAAATTAAGTCTACACATAATCTACTTCCCTTGAATAATTTTAACAAATCCCGATTTTCAATATGCAAATGAGAGTATTTTCGGAGAAGATACTCTGCGAACTCTAATTGATTTGAATAACATGATTCCAAAACTAAACCAATTAAATCCTCGGTTTCTATGTCCAATCCCTGATACGATATAATGTCCATTACAGTTTTTGATTTTTCTGCTTCTATCGCGTCGTATAAAATTTTCAAAACCGTTCTCTTAAATTCAGAGGCTTTTAGACATCCTTTATACACATTGAGTAGTGCATTGGTTAACTTTGAATGGCCGGCTTTAGATGACCTGAAAATTCCCTCCTTTAATAATTCCAAATTTCGAATGAAACCTTGTTTAAACAATATGCTAACTACATCATTGCAACCAAAACTACAAGCCTGTAAGAAATATGGATCAGGTTTCAAATCTTTGACTAAAAGTTCAACAACACTAGCATGATTATTATAACTTGCATAGTTGACCGCTTCTTCTAAAACATGTTGCGGAATACCGGACGAAAAGCAAGTCTTCGCAGTTCTTAGATGACCCCATTTTGATGCTTCTATTAAAATTTGGTAGACATCACTTGGTAGTAAATCCTTATTTACAATAGATGACTTAAGCTGGGAGAAAAACTCATCAGAAAACGATGTATCTTCCATGACAGGATGGAATAAAACATGGGGAATAACTTTTTTGTCAAGTGTGATTTCTGAAATAAATCGTTTTGCAAGTGATTCAAAACAATCCAAGTCTAATCTTAAGACAACCTCTCCTTCTCTCTCAGTATAACTCTCTTGCCTTATCAGTTGAAACAAAGTATCCTTGTTACAATGCTCCACTACCAGTTTAGGAAAAACCAGTCCACAAGAAAGGACTGTTGCCTTTCTTTGAATCTGATTTAATTTTATTCTTTGAATTTCAGAAATATACATTTTATTAACGAATGCTCATGTAATAATCGGTGGTTAATTTTAAAACATGAACTTGTCATTTTATGTATTCAGTAGTCAATAATTTAATTCAACTTCCATAAACACATTCACTAGATGAATTAATCAAAAATAAAAAAAAAACAGTAAAATTAACAAGAGGGCAAGCTAGGGGTCATAATTCTCAATGAATCACATTTATATTTTTCCGACAAATTATGATATACATGTATAGATAAATAAAAATGTAGATAAATAAATTTTGTAATCAAAATATTTAAGTTTAATAAGTTTATACAAACATTTCTCAAGTTTAATTAAAAACTAGCCTTTCTGATATCATAGACAACAGCTTCTCCAAAAAAAAAATAAATAAATAAAAATAAATAAACTCAAAACTTGTCCAGTCTCTAGACTGTCATCAACAAAATTCCTTTGGTAAAAATCTAATTTGACACATAAGTACTTTGAAGTTAATATTAAAAGGTTTCTGAGTTCCTAATTGAAAAATTTATGTGGCTTTTAAGAGACCATGGTTCCATAAACTGTTGAAATTGCGATGAGCGCTTACTGTGCCCCTTTCTTAGTTGACCCGTTTTATATTCCCATGAAGTAGAATTTATTTAAAAAGAAAACTTTCTAATTTGTCCAAAATCTAATACGTGAAAAAAAAACCACTTGCTGTGGCCTTTAATCCAACATTTGAACAAGACTGCTGATATTCTTCTTTCAGCAACTTGTCTATCAATAGTTTTCCTGATTTTAGGGTTTGTTCTTGCTCTTGCGTATCGAATCAACCGAGAGAGATAAACCCCAGTATGCAGGTGCTGATGGTATATTGCAGCATAAGTTTAGAGAAGTTGATGATTGAAAAGTTAAAGTCATCAAGTTTATCACAAAGCTTAGTTGTTAGATTATAACATTACTGTCTTTTTCAAATAAAATATCTAAATATGAAACAGATGAGTCAGACTTTGTGGTATTTTTTTTATCTCAACCTCACCAGGATATATCGTATAGAGATAAAAATGGAAATAACCATTGTTAATTGATAATACCTGTCACATGTACGTCTTCGATATATCTAAATGTCGGTTTGAAAACCACAGCAAGTGTTTTCTTCTTTTAAAATTCACATTTAAGATTTTGGACAAATTCTGCTTCATTTGAATACAAAAAAGTTCTGCTGATAACGAGGCGCAATTGGTACCAATGGGAATTCCAATAGATTATTGGATGACCTGGTCTCCAAAAATCGTACACAGAGATTGTCATCAGAAACTCAAGTATTTTTTTTAATAAAAACTTGTACTTGCATGTATAATCAGAATGTTTTTAACAAAATAATTCTGAAAATGACCAATGACAAGGTAAATAGGTTAACGAGTACCATTTTTATTGAAAAAGCAGCTGTCAATGATATCAAAAAGCATGCATTGTGAGGAATGGTTGTATATGAAATTGAAAAGTCGCAAGTTGCTGTTGATTTTTGATAAAATTTTGTGATTTCACATTTTCCAAAAGTTCCTTGGAATTTTCAAGTATCCTTGCACATCCGACTTCTCTAATATATTCCTAAACAGTACTCCTGAAGTTCTTCTCCACTGTTAACATTTTAGTGAGGAGTAAAGAAAGAGGCTTGGAAGAACATTAAATGGAACTCGCTATGTATCTCTGTTTGTAAGGATTTTTATGTTTTCGAATCCAATATACCCGACATGGTTATTCAAATTCATTCTCAGAAAAAGAACAAATAAGGCATATTGCATTCTAGACATCGTGATTTGCTTCTGTTGATTTTGATGGAATGCTGAGGACATCCCGTTCTTGATTGAAGTGTTTTGTCTTTAGGTGCATAAAGCAAATAAATATCCTGTCTTAGACAGGTTAATGTGCATACTATCCTTTGATTGAGTTAAAAGTCGTCTGATCTTTTTCTGAGGATGTAATAAATTTGATAAAAAATATACTAACTCTGCTTTAAATTCAAATGATTCAAACCACAAGAAAACACCTCGATCTGAATAACACTAGTTTTTGTTCGCTTTGTAACATCTTTGACACAAACCAATTAACAGTTTTTGAGAAAAAAGTGTTCAGGGTCTGGAAAAAAACTGAAAAAGTCTTCTTCTTTTTTACCTGAAAAAAAAAACCTGAGTAGCAAAAATAATTTTATACTTCGAATGCTAAAACGTTATTAATTCTTCCTCTGTTGGTTTCATCAGTTTACACTTTTTTCTACTATAGATCCAGTACACGGGCTCCAGTATGAACACTGCTAGGAGTTTTGGTCCTGCTGTCGTCATGGGTTACTGGCAATACCACTGGGTGAGTCAAATCAGACATAATGTAAAACTTAAGTTCTTGATCGCTATCCTTGTCATTGTTCTGATTTAGGATTTAATTATTTCACAGGAGTTCGCGTACCTATCAATTTTGCCGAATTTTTCGGTAAATAAAAAAAATACGTAATACCTATAATAAGAACTTATTATTATTATACGTATTACGTATTTTTTTATTTAATGAAAATTTCGGTATAATTGATAGGTACGCGAACTCCTGTGATTATTTACAACACAATGTGCAAACAGTGTATATTAAACTGAGAAAAAATGCTGTTTATTTGATCAATTTGTGAGAACACAAATTAATGAAAATATATACATGTACAATACTTGTAAGAAAATTTTTCTAACTGTTTAAGAACGGATATTTGTTAAAACTTGAATTTATTCTGTAATATTAGACGGTAAAAATGTAGGTTTTGTTAATTGGCATCAAGACATATACTGTATGGTACGTGTCTTGCTTTAACAAATTTCTTGGCACATTAATGACACAAATTGGTGTTTTCCCACCACGTTTCATTATGATGCATTTGTCCCCAAAGAAATTCGCTTACCCAGTAATCATTCTACCTAACCAAACTGCAGATTTTCATATAGAAACTTTTGAGCAAAATTAATGAAATATTTAAATATTAAATAACAAATTTAAGATATGCTCACGAAATACCAATGGCAGTTCATGATCTAGATTAAAGTTTCTCAAATTTGAGTCAAACTCCAAGGTCAAGAATTCAAAAATGTTAGTACCCAGAGAAAGATCTTGTTACAAGAAAAATATAAAAGTCCTTGCACCAACCGTTCAAAAATTATACTCCAGGTCAAAATTTCCAAAAGTACATTCGAAATCAAGGTCACGAGTCCAAAAATATGCAAGTTGATCATTACTTTTTTTCAAACCCTTCCACCATCCATTCAGAAATTATTGTCAGGATTAGTTTTCTCCCCCCCCCCCCCCCCCCAAAAAAAAAAGTATGTCCAAAAGTACCAAATGCTGATATCCATAGGAATATCTTGTCACAAGAAATAAGACAGCCCGTGTACCTACGCTTTCTTAAAAGTTGTGGCCAAGGTTAAGGTAAAAGTAAATAAAACTCTGGGCCTAAATCGTTCAAAAGTTATGGCGAAAGATTAATTTTTCAAAATTAGCCCCAAGATCAAAGAGAGGTAATATATACTAGACGCCAAAGGAACGTCTTCTCCAAAGAAATATGTGCGATATGAAAGCCTTAGCTGAATCATTGATATATATTTTCGAGTGTTAAGTTTGGTAAAATTTTGCAAAATTGAATATAAAACATCAAGAGGTCAAATACGTCGATAACTTTAGAAAGGTCTTGTCACATGGAATACCTCAATTCAATTCACTTTATTACATTAAAACCTACATCTTATTGTATACAACAATATCAATTTATAACATGTGAACAGTAAGACATAGCGCGGGTAATTTTTTTTTATATATATATACACGAGTATATGTATGAAAGTCATTGCTCTAGCGAGATGTAATCAAAAATTGGGCAAGCTTTAATTTTGTTAACAACAAACAGATAGGCATAAATATCAAAACTAACCTCTTTATTAGGGGAGCATAAAAACTACATATACATGTAATAAATGTATCGTAAAAAAAAAAAAGAATGAAGGGCGTGATATTTCAGAGTCTTTTCTATCAATACAAAATAATATAATATCATGTTTAATTAATTACATCCTTTTTAAAAAAGATTCCACACAGCATCGGTCCATTTGTCAAGTTGAAGTGTCAGTTTGAACCAAACTTTCCTGTTTTTTTTCTTTTTTGTTTGTTTGTTTGATATCTCTAATACATGTATGTAGTAATGGTAGTAAAGGTCAACACGATAAATGTAATTAATTTTATTAGAGGCATGCGCCGATAAAGGTAAATTTCCTCATATCACTGCGTGGACTGATGCCATCTAGGCCTGGAGGATTGATAGTATTGTTTGTAATTAACATAACACTTCCTGCTCTCTAATGATTAATATATCAACTTTATATCTACATGAAGACTAAAATTTATTGTAGAGAACATTGGATAAAATACATGTATATCATTTCAAAAGGCGTTTAGTTTTTTTTGTAGGAGCGAACAGTTCATGTTTGTTTGTAATGCCCCGTGATCCAAGATTTAGCCATGTCCATTTGTGTTCAAAATTAAACGTAATCCTTGTCCATAACTTTTGATTGGTTAAAACTACGGCTTTCATACTTCATATGTGTATAAATTTGTGATAAAGCCTTTCTTTGGACAGAATTCGACCCACATTGGCAACAATTTATCCTACTTTAACCTTAGCCATAATTTTTGTACTGTCAGTGATAGGTTTTCATATATACTTCATAATATGTGTATAAATTATTGTCCCAAGACCATTCCTTGGGTGTATTTTTTTGTTTTTTACTTTTTGAACTTGACATTAGAGATTGACCCATTAAAAAAAATTATAACCTTGGCCATAACTATTAACAGTTAAAACTAAAGCTTTCATATTTCACAGAATTCCTTGTGAAAAGACCTCTTTCGGATTTTGACAGTTGGTCCAATTAAAAAAAAATAACCTTGGCCATAAATTTTGAAAGGTTGGTGCTTGAGCTTTCGCATTTAACAGGTATATTTAATTTAGTAGTCCTTTCTTTGAATGACGATTTTTGATCTCTTGACTTTGGCGTTTGACTTACATGTGAGATACTTTGGCCTTCGTCTTATAGCTGCCATGCGGGGACATCAATGTTCCACAAACACATCTTTTATTTTTGGTTTTTTTTTTTTTTTAAATTTGTTATGAGGCGGTTGTTTTTGAATGAAATGAATATCGAAAATGAAAAATAGATACTGGAAATGCCATGCAAAATTACGAAAAGAAATTCATAAATTTTGTTTCTTTAACACCATATTCGGCCTATAAACAACATCATTTGTTATGAGGCGGTTGTTTTTGAATGAAATGAATATCGAAAATGAAAAATAGATACTGGAAATGCCATGCAAAATTACGAAAAGAAATTCATAAATTTTGTTTCTTTAACACCATATTCGGCCTATAAACAACATCATTTTGTATAGACGAAAATTATAACGAAAAAAAAAACACCTGTTGTTGAAGACCCGTGTTTAATGGCATGTTAGTTTGGGTATTGGATGACGGACCTTAAATTCAAAGTTCTTAGAAATGTCCATTTTTTGTTAGGTCACCTGAGTAAACTCAGGTGACCTATTGCTATCTGTTTTCGTCCGTCGTCGTGCGTCGTGCGTTGTGCGTTGTGCGTTAACATTTGAACATTTTCAGCTTCTTCTCTACAACCACTGAACCAATTTCAACCAAATTTGGCATAAAGCATCTATGGGTGAAGGGGAACAAAAATTGTGAATTTCATGATCCCTGCCCCCCTGGGGCCTGTGGGGTGGGGCCAAAACCACTAAAATTAGTGCAATCTTTAAAAATCTTCTTCTTTACTCCTGGACATCAAGCAGTCAAACTGTTTGCATGATTGTAATCAGCAATGAGTCCTCTACCAAAATTGTGAAATTCATGGCCCTGGGGTCAGGGGTTCTAGTGCTAGGG
>PRKT01000169.1:218031-253921 GCA_003671525.1 Saccostrea glomerata | reverse complement strand
CTCCGAGTCGCTCCCCACAGCCGACTGAAGTCTAAACCAAAAACAGCTGGTTTATATAGACAAAAGTTGTTATGATGACGTAAGACACAATCAGATACCTATTACGTCATAATCAATGTAATCAATAAGTTAGCGAGTTTTGACCATCAAAATTACCTAATAAATTAATAACGTTGTACCCATATAAAACATACAAAATACATCACTTTGTCATTAAATTATACATGTTAAATTAATAAAGTCATTAAATCAATTATTGTTCATTTCTTTCGTTAACTGTTCATTGACAAATATTTATGTAGTTTATAAACATCGGGTTCAATGTCCATTTATTCCGAACTTGTAAACAAGAGTTAACCCGAATTTCACAGGTACATTTCGTGAAACGTAACAATATAGAACTAAAGTCTTTCAATTTTATTAACATCATTGGTTTGTACACTTGTGTGATTTTAGTTACCATAATGTGATCATTCAATTCTTTATGAAAATAATCATTCAATGCTTACATGAACACCAGATTATCATAGATATTAATATTTTAGTTCCTCCCAGCTGGATGTAAGGGAGGTAATCAGTGTCATCTGTCAGATCCTGGGGAGGGGGAACTTTGGGACTAAGATAGCGGCCCTGGAGTGGCTGAGTCACATGCTGACTAAGGTTCCCAAGCGTACATTTCAGTATGTGGACACATTCTTCCCTGTACTGTTACAGACACTGTCCGATGAATCAGAAGAGGTATGAAGACATTAATATTATCTGTGTAAAATAAAGTAGGTTTTTAACTATTTTAATAAAATGTATAAAAAAAATTGTGAGTATTTTATTATTTTATTGATGGTCATACATTTGAACTGTCTGCATTACACAGTGCATATACATGTATGAGAAAATATCAAGAATTCAAATCTTGTACTACAGATATCTTTTAGTGAATGGTAGTATTAAATATCATTAGGAGTTAGTGGCCAGTTAAATTACCATTCCTTTATGAAGCTCAGGCCTTGTCTTCCTTGGGAAATGGCTTGCTTACTTTAGAGGATACGTGTAACCATGTAATATAATTATGAACAAGAATTTATAAAAGTCAAATTCTTTGATGGTGTATACTTTTCAGTGAGGAGAAGACACTTTATTTCCTATCTAGCTTAATTGTAACACGAGCTATGATTGGTTACAAAGTCATGTGTAAAATTCCGTACACCCGACTTCAGCCGGGCGTAAAAAACATGACGTCACAATGCATAGTTTCTCTATGATAAAAAGCAAATAACATGACGTCACTATATGCATTGAAGGACGTAGTAAATCTTATATCGATAGCTTGATACACAGATTTATAAAGAATTATTTCGGTACATAGGAAATAAATTCATTATCCAGGTTCAATCAAGGGTGTACGGGGATTTACCCCGTGTTGTATTCCATACACCCTTCGGCCTTCAGCCTCAGGGTGTATGGAATAAAACCCGGGGTAAACCCCCGTACACCCTTGATTGAACCTGGATAACTAATAGTGTACATTTGTATATAAAATTTTTCAAGGTTGTGCTTTTGGACCTTGAGGCCTTGGCGGAGATTTCCTCCAATCCTGCCGGTCTTCAGAAGAAACCCCCTACCTCTACAAGTCCTGGTAAAACTAAGCCCCAGGATCACCCCGAGAACTGTGGTGGACTAAACCAGTATTTCTCCAAGTTCATGGCTTGTCTGGTGGAGCTGTTTAAGAAAGACAGGCAGCTCCTGGAACCAGATGAGAGGGGGTATTTTATCATCAGGTAAAATTATTATTGTCAACTTAGCATTCTCTGTCATTAGTTAAAACTCTAAAACATAAGGTCCTCATGAGGCAAAACATTTAGTGTAAATAAATTAATCTCTTAGTTATTGTAACCTGAAATTAGTGATATCTAACTTTGCATGATAACACTCATTAACAGTATTTCTACTGTTTAATTAATCAGAGGTTCTTTGTACTTAATTTGGGAGGAATATTTGTAATTAATCCATTACTTTGTTAAGAAATAGTGGTCTTGATTGCTAACTTTAACTGCAAGGTTATTATCTATATTTGGCAATACGCAAAACTATTTTTACAGAGTACACCTTTTTAAAGAATTATGCATGATTATTCAATTTTTTATGCATTTTAATTTTCCTGTTTTTAGACAGTTGTGCCAGCTCCTGACAGCGGAGGACATTTTTAAATCATTTTCCCACATTATAGTGGACGAACCTGATGTATTGTTTGCCTGTAAAATTGTTCAGACTCTGAACACCATTCTATTAACATCCACCGAGCTCTTCGAACTGAGGACACAACTCAAAAATCTAGATACTCAGGTTTGCATATTTCTAAAGCAATCTTATGCATCTAAAGAATAGATAGCGTGATTTGATTTTTTTATTATGCATGTGAATGAATCAATGTCACAATATTGTCATTTGTTTTTTTGGCACACTAACAAATTACAAGGAAGAAAAAGGACAGAGTTTTTAACTTAAAACCAAAAGTGTCACCAAATCTGATCTATTATTACATTGTCTACTTCTGACAAATATATTTTAATTAGATCCACTTCTATAGTTTTATATGATACATATAAGATGAGTTCAATATGGTGTAACATATGAGGTATATATGCAATGTGTTCTGTATCTATACAGGGTAGCTGTGCTTTGTTTTGTTGTCTGTATAAATCCTGGTGTCATAGTCCCATAGCAACCATATCCCTGTGTTACCTGACCCAGAACTATCACCATGCCAGCGACCTTCTACAGGCCTTGTATCCTTCGGAGAAGAAATGAACACTACTATAAATATAGAAACAAATTAAACAGTTTACAAGGGAATTAATTGGACAGGTTTAAAAAATACAGAGATATTAAAAGTCATTTGTATTATGTATAAGGAACAATACAACCGTTTGCTGCTCAGTGAATGAAGTTGTTTTACAGTCCTTGTAAAGAGTTATTGATAGAATAAGTGTGTTTTTCATTCTACTGATCTGATAAGTTTGCTTGATGACTGTATTTCTATGTTGAATTTGATTAATTGTTATCCTTAATGTGGAATCAGTGGTGATCTAGAAATCACTGTAGACTTCCTGAAAGAAATAGACAAACTTGTTCAACTGATTGAATCTCCTATATTTTCTTGTGAGTAGCATTTTCACCATAGATTAACACGTTTGGCATTTTACTGACATATCTACTGATAACCTAATTTTTAGCTTGTAAATATTCTGAGAAATCGTTTTATTTTTGTGATTAGATTTGCGGCTTCAGTTGCTCGACGTCCAACATAACCAGGACTTGATCCGGAGTCTGTACAGTTTACTGATGCTGCTTCCACAGTCCGAGGCCTTCAAACTCCTACGTAACAGGCTGGACTGTATACCACAGTATCAACTCATGGCTATCAAGGATAAGTATGTACCTAATACTGAATATTTTTGAAGGTCAAAAAAATTAAAATAATATCTGTTGTCCAGCATTTGACGTTTTTAAGTTAGTCATTTAGAGAGTAAAAAATTCATTCCTTTTTAGCTCACCTGAGCCGAAGGCTCAAGTGAGCTTTTCTTATCACATTTTGTCCGTCGTCCGTCCGTCTGTTTGTCTGTAAACTTTTCAAGAAAAGACAAAAATAGGGAGGGGTCATTAAAAAATCTTCTTCTCAAGAACCACTGGGCCGGAAAAGCTGAAACTTATGTGGAAGCATACTAGGGTAGTGTAGATTCTAAATTGTTCAAATCATGACCCCCAGGGGAAGGGCAGGGCCACAATGGGGAAACAAAATTTTACTTAGAAATATATGGAATAATCTTTGAAAATCTTCTTCTCAAGAACCACTGAGCCAGAAAAGCTGAAACTTATGTGGAAGCATTCTTGGGTAGTGTAGATTCTAAATTGTTCAAATCATGACCCCCAGGGGAAGGGCAGGGCCACAATGGGGAAACAAAGTTTTACAAAGAAATATATAGGAATAATCTTTGAAAATCTTCTTCTCAAGAACCACTGAGCCAGAAAAGCTGAAACTTATGTGGAAGCATTCTGGGGTAGTGTAGATTCTAAAATTGTAAAAATCATGACCCCGGGGGGAAGGGCAGGGCCACAATTGGGAATCAAAGTTTTACATAGAAATATATAGGAAAAATCTTTGAAAATCTTCTTCTCAAGAATCACTGGGCCAGAAAAGCTGAAACTTATGTAGAAGCGTTCTGGGGTAGTGTAGATTCTAAATTGTAAAAATCATGACCCCAGGGGGAAGGGCGGGGCCACAATTGGGAATCAAAGTTTTACATAGAAATATATAGGAAAAATCTTTGAAAACCTTCTTCTCAAGAACCACTGGGCCAGAAACGCTGAAATTCATGTGGAAGCATCCTGGTATAGTGTAGATTCTAAATTGTTCAAATCATGACCCTACGGGGAAGTGCGGGACCACAATGGGGAATCAAAGTTTTACATAGAAATATATAGGAAAAATCTTTGAAAATCTTCTCAAGAACTACTGGGCCAGAAAAGCTGATACTTATGTGGAAGCATCCTGGGGTAGTGTAGATTCTAAATTATTCAAATCATGAAATTCTTCTTCTCAAGAACCACTGGGCCAGAAAAGCTGAAACTTATGTGCACATGGAAGGATCATGGGGTAGTTTAGATTTCAAAATGTCTAAATTATGATCAGTGGGGTAGGGTGGGGATGCATTATGTATTACAAGGGGGAAATCTGGTAAAGAACAGAATAATCAAAGCTTCTAAGGTGAGCGATGTGGCACATGGGCCTCTTGTTTTGTATGTATAATTTAATATTCTATAAAATTATGCAGTTATGTGTCTTTTTGGTCATGGCTACTTCATAATATTGTTAATTCTTTCTTAAATATTTAACTTTGAAGAAGACAACCAATATTTGATCATCTTAATCCACCAATCAGTGTCAGATTTGTTGTTCTCTTTTTCTTTAGACCCCAGTCCTCAAAAGACCCTAGACCACTTGTGTCTAAAATCAACTTCAAAGACCTGCATCAGCACTTCCTACACGTCCAAGCTAGACACAGAGCGGCACGCAGCCAAAAGATCAAGGCCGCAGTCAGGGCCTGAGAGGTGGGCATTAAACGCACAAAATCTACACTTCTCCTGACACAGCATTACGTAATAACACCAAAGACTGCAGTCAACAGTCAGAGAAATTGTGGATATAGAGAAAGGGAATTAACTGTCTTTGCAAACAATTTGTCTTTCAAAGCAAAAATTATGTTGTTTGATTAAATGTTTTTACATGTACACTTTTGTACATAGCTAGTACAGGTACTAGTTTTGTATTGAAAGTGTATGGAAAAAGAATTAGATATATCATTATTGGTATAAATACCCCCGGTAAGTTATTATAATAATAATAACCATTTCCAGGTTAGATTAGATTCATAATTCCATAATAAATAGGAAATTTAGATATTATCAGGTGATTCTAAACTGCAGATTCACAACTTCTGTTCAGTATGCTGGTAGAAATTTGTGACTGCATACATATAGAGTTAATTAATCCCACACAGAAAAAAGTGTAGATGAATTCTATAAACCATTTTCTTTTTACAGTATTGTTTTTTTTTAAAGGTATATGCATACAAATGGTGGGAACACCACTGTAATGTTAACCATGGATTTTTTTTGGCTTGTAATTTGTTAGATTTGGTATGCTGTAGAGCAGATAAGCCCCAGTTTATCAAATACATGTAAGAATACAAGTGTACCAATTGAGGGGAAAAGATGTATCGGTGTGTAAGAGATTTTGGTGTGAATGTGTTTGTGTTGAGAGATTTTCCAGTGCAATATCTCTGTTTTGAGTATTCAGCTCAGTTTTAAGAGCATATGATAATGGGGACAAGGCCAATGCTAGAAATGCCAGCAATAATTTAAGGTGAATTTAACTTTGTTCTTTTTTGTTACCATGCACAACTAGTGAATTACAGATGCAATGGTTTGCTAGTAAAACATATCTGTTTTATCTTTAGTTCATTATATTGTAATTCATTTTATTGGCAATTCATTGTTTTTGTTTTGTGCATTATTCTCTCTTTTTTTGAATGCTTTAAACTTCAAGGGTACAAAAATTAGAATGATTCTAGTTAAGTTTTTGGTTTAAGCTTTGGTGAGAAATACAGTAAAACTTGTGTAATCTGGAACTGTGTGTTCTTATATCTTGCTCAGTACAATGAAAACCTACAATTATTGGCTTTTGATGAGGTCTGCTCATGACTATTCTGGTCATGTATTGGTATCAGGTCCATATAGTCACAAGTAGGCCAAATTAAAAAGCCAATAACTGTTTACTAAATAATCAGGAACTTTACAGCATTTTTGAAAATTTTAAAAATTCTTGTCTCCAACATGTACATATACAAACACACATAATCTTATGTGCATGCAGTGTAATAACACATGGTATTTTTACAGTAACAACTTTCTGGAAGTGGAAAACAATATCATGAAACAATTACATGTAATACTCAATCATTTACTATTAGGAGTTTATGGTCTTGTCAGAACTACAAGTCTTCACCAATTAGAGAGCATCAAAATCCTTTATAATTGAATAAAAAAAATGTCTAATTAAGAATGTCTAATTCACCAAACTTCTCTGGAACCAATGGTACACAGATTAGACCAGTTTTACTCTCCATATTACAGTAGTCTTTGTTTCAACAATTTTTTCTTTGTTTGGAAAGAATCCCTTACACAAACAGGGCTTTTTAATGCCTGTTCATTAATTTGATTTTTTGATTTTATGACAGGAATGCATTCTGTTTTTTAATGAAATGTATTTGTAATTTTGATTATTTATATAAACACTGTTTTATTTGTTATGCACTGTTTGATCAGAGGGACATCCAAGTTTGGTGCAGACTTTTTGGTCTATAGCAATCATTCCACAGAGAGTATCTTCTACACAATCAGATATGATTCAATTTTTTTCATATATACATGTATGTTGTGAACTTTCTCATTTTCATAATTGATTTTTAATAATATATTTATTGAATACATTGAGATGTTTTTGACTATCATAAAAAAGTGGGGAAAAAAATTATGATACACAAGTTGTTCATCATTCTATCAATAAATGATGATCTGTCCACTGACAAGATTGGTGGACAACTGGCTCTGGGGTCATAAAACTTAGACAAACTCACTTTTGTTGAATATACAAGTACAGTGGAAAAAGTCGAAAGCGAGTCCAAGTTTTAAGACCCTGCAGCCAGATAACATTACTAGAGAATATCTTTACACTGTAAAGTAAGGATGACAACTGAAAGTCAGTGATAGTCATTACTAGAGAATATCTTTCCACTCGTACTTGTTTGTTTGCTGCTTATCTTCCTCGTTGAGAATTTTTCACTCATATGGAAACGCCACCACTTGCCAGTTGAGGGCTGCAAATTTTGTCCAATACTCAGCACTCAAGGCCTTTGACCATTCTGGGATCTTTTTCATGTCAACACTTACTGCAACACAGGACCTTGTTTCCACTGTCTCATCCGAAGATCTGGTTTCACAGTGGATTCGAACACGCGAAGGATCAGCTCCTTAGAGCAGATGTTCTAACCACTGCACCACACTGTCCACCTATGCAATAGTGACAGTTTTTCCAACATATATTTTGACAAAATATATGAGGGTAATAAACAGTGTGTGAAGTGCAATAAACCAACAAACTGATTTTCAGCTTATAGAAAAACGACCTCAAAAAGTTTAAGTGTTTTAAAACAGTTTAATGTACAAAGATTTAAAACATGTTTACATTTGTTCCACACTTATTGCTGAACTGACTGCATATTATTGCTAACATTAGATAGAGCTGCATAACACAGTAGCAGTAGTGAAATGAAAACAGAAAATAGGTAACAAAATACCAGGATCTGGTGTATGCTTTGTTCAGACTGAGAAAACACAGAAACAAGTCCTTCCCTAAGCTTCACAGAAGTCTGCAGGACTGATACAGTTAAAGCTAATGTATATGTGTATAAATAAATGAGTGTACTAAAATTATACATATCTTACAATGGATGGAATCTTTTAAAGCTTTCATAGTCAAATTTTTAAACCTTAATATAATGTGAACCATTTTTTGGTGCGGAGAAAAACTGAACGAGACAAATCAATGTAAAAGTAAAAAATATGGATTTGTTCATTTGGTTGTGTTCTACTTATAAACTATCATAAATGATTTCAGTATTCTGAAATTCCTTAACAATATGGTTAAGATATCGATGGACAGATTACTTCAATGGTACAAATATTCATCTTAGAGTTATTAAAACTACAGTATTCTATCACCAGATGGATTTGAAAAGAGTGTATAAATGCTTAAAGCAAATTTTCAACAAATATATTGAGGACAAGAAGAACACGATGTAGATGCTAAATTAACAGCTCTGGCTATCAATAAATGTTCATTCATAAATTTTACATTTTCAGTCATTCATGTAACATACAAAACTCCTTGGCACATAGCTATTATTTAAAAAAAAACATATTTACAACTATATTCATAAACTAAATTCAATCATCCTTATGAAATAAATACTTCCATATCATGAATATATAAAAAGGTTTTGTGGCATGTACTTCTAAACAAGTGATTTTTATTATGAAACCTCTATCTTATCTAAAAAAAAAATACGATATTCAACTACAATAAACATTACTTAGTAACATGTATCAGTTGCATGTGTTTGTTATTTCACTTTTGATAATAAATGCATGTTTTTGTTAAATTGATTAAAAAATTAAAAAGAGAGAGGTAGATCACAGCTATAAATAGACAAGGGAAATACCATAACACATGGCACGTCTTCAGGACTTAGTCTTAAGAAACTAAAAATATCAAAAATTAGTACCATATAATCAATCTACAATTAGTTTGACCTCTCATCATAATCTCTGATTAGTAAAAGTAATATCATTCTAAACCTGATTTAATCTCATTCTCATTCAGAAATATCTTTTAATTTTTCCTAAAGTCTGTCCCAAGAATTTCATTGTGATACTAATATGTATTGGGAAGTTGATGAACAATATAAAATTACCAAATAAAATAATGAATGGAGTGTATTTTATATTTTTCAAAATTTTGTTGCAGTGATTTAAAATGATAAAACCTACTGGAAGACATCCATATCTACAAAATTTTGTTGACTTATGATTTTTTTTTAAGGACAAACTCTTCATAATTTGAAAATTGCACAGATCAATAAATCACACCTCAATGGTTATTTCCATTTCACTTATTGAAAAACTGTTTGATGTTGAGAGACAATGTGGAAAGATTAAGCCCCTCCCCCTTCTCCTCTTCCTGGTCAGGGCTGGGCGGAGTTCCTTGCCCCTTATTAATGCGGGCAATAGAAGTCCTACTGGAGCGAATGATCTCCATGATCATGGATTTACAGTCACAACAAACACTCATCTGGGGTCCCTTTAGCAGATTCTTATTGGGCAGGGCAGGGGCAGACCCTGCCCCTATTGTGTGGGATCTCTGGAGGGACTTCCGTTTTGGGGCCACATTCTCTACTTCAGGCGGAGTCTTCCGTTCTGAGCAAGGTGTGTGCGGAACAGACCCAGTGCTGTAAATCAAAAGACATGATTTAGTGCATACAGTGATCATGCATAAGGAAATTTTAGATTAATCATTTACGGAGTCCCATTTCCTCTTCCTACCTTTCGTAGACCTTGAGGACGTCCAGTATATCCTGACTGAGTGGGATAGGACTGAGGGTGTGTACTGGAATATTCTGGAAGTGTTCTGTAGGAATGTTCATCTGAAAGATACACATACATAAGTATTATAAACATTAGTATGTACATTTCAAGTTAGTGCAACCATTATTTGTCTGAACCTATCACATATCCATACACCTTTTAGAGTTTTACATTAAAAAAAATCATCAATATTTTAAAAATTTTATTATCAAATGAAAATCAATTTTCATTTTAGAAGTTGGAAACATTATCTCGGTAGCTCAGTCAATTAAAAAAAGATGATTTTTTTTATTGCAATGATCTTTTTACTCTTATGACTTTGGGAAAAACACATGGGTTACCTACCTTTCTGAGACAGTTGTTGCACACATTGCGCTTACAGATCTTGCATCTCGTTCCCCACTGACCAAACATGGAGAACTTCACCAATTTACAGGTAAAACACAACTGTCAAATAACAAATAAAACATGGAGAATTTCACCACCTTACAGGTAAAACACACCTGTCAAAAACAAATTTATCAAAATATCATTTCCCCATAAACATTATGTCTACAATTTTTTTAGAGAGAAAGGGCAATACATGCGCTTTAACATTATTGTTTTTCGTAGGAAAGGAGAAGGGTGTGGTTGCTGCTGTTGTTATTTTACCTTTCCTTTGGACACCAGGTTGTACATTTCATGGTTGGTAATTAACGTCTCTAGTTCAGCCTTTGTTAACACCTGTCTGATGTGTGTGACCTCCTCTAGGGTCAAGGACAAACACTCGATGGGATGTTTCCACTTCTATTTATAGATCAAAGATATAAAACCATTAAGCTTTATTCCACAGATATTCTATAATATCTAAATTATTCCCTGGATGGAGTATGATTTGTGCTGTTAGAAGTTTTCATTACTTAAACCCTCCAGGAAACAAAACTCAAACTTGAGTTCAATTATTCTAAAACTATCTTCAAAAAAGTTAAAATCAAAATTCACTTCCTGATATTTTTTTTTATTATTCTGTTTATCATGTTTATCAGCAAATTATATTTTTATGACTCGATAAACAATAATAAAACTCAAGTTTCAAAAACCACCAATCCAATGTAAAATTAATCTAGCTCGGTTGTCAAAGTTAGAAAATTGTGGACAGTCATAAACTCAATAAAATTAATAATTAAATCATTATGACAATGTGTGACATCATAGCTTTTCAAAATTTTTAAATTTATTTGTTCCATCTAGTAAAATGTGTCATTAAAATTTCACTCACTGAATGTTATTTGTTATCAAGTTCATGTTAATCAAGAATTTAAATTATATTAATTTAAAAAAAACAAGTTCAACAACATTAAATGTTGACTTAATTTACAAAAAACACCCATTATAATGTTAACATTGACCAAAGGTTGTGCACTCCAAAGCCATGCAATGAACATAAATGGAAAATTATGAAAATTAAAAAGGAGCTGTAAATTTTGGTATGTAGTAAATAATTATAACATGAAAAATTAAGTAGAGGAGAGAAAAAAAATTGTTACTAGATAAAATAATTTTCAAATCATATAAAGTATAACTGATGCACATATACATAAAATGGAATGATCTATTAAAAAAGAACTAATGAAAATGAAAAATATATCAAAAAATGAGGGATAGCATCGTACTTGTTAAACTATGATGCTAAGAACTAAAGTATATCTTATATTTGCTTAAAAATATCAAATGCACTAGTGCAGAGGCTGAAAAAACTATCCATCTAAAAGTTAAACATCTTGTGTGTATGAGCCTAAATCTACAAAGATTGAAGATAAAGAGTTTGCCTCTACCCTAGTGTACAGGATGACAAAGGGCCAATGAAGAAATCCCATTTTTGGTTCGAAGTTATCTTTAGATACCCAATTTCCAATTTTAGTGTTCTAGAGTTCTTATTTTACCAGAGCAAAATCTCAACTATTGTATTTTTTCAAAAAAATTCTTAAATGTTTTAGGTTAAATAGCTTAACAACTGAACATGTTTACACGAAAGTATATATTAAACAACACCTAAACAACATCTATGTTATATATAGATTTTAAATATAAATCACTTTAAAAAAAAACACATTACCAATATGAATTGTAAGTATTTGACAATATGCTGCTCAAATTTTGACTGAAAATAAAAATATGAAAAAAAAAACTTTCATTGACCCTTAACAAACCAGCTCTTTAAGTATTGAACTTCTGGAAAATAACTTTTAATACTGTTATTAACCTCTTCATATGCACAACTTATGCTCCATGCTTGATCATTTTAAATTCAAAAACCTTTCTGAATTAATCTTTTTCTAGTAAATTTATTTTCCAGACAATATTTTTCTTCTGATCCAATCAACATTTTACACTGTTTTTTTTTTCTCCAGTAAAATGATAAATGTATTTTTTCAAGATAAATATAATTCATCTGAATAAATAAACTGAAATATATATATATTCATCAATTTATGACATGGACCCTTAAATTATCCGAGAATAAATCTCCTCTCAAAAAAAATAAAATTCTATAAAATGTTGATTGGGTAAGCTCCTAGAAACACTAACGTTATATTACATTTCTTTCACAGATTTTCAACTTCAAATCTTGTAATCCAATTTCCCAAATCAAAAGACAATGTATATTAATGATCTCCTTAGATGAGACTCTAGGATTTTTGCCTACAGAGATAGAGAGGAGTAAGTCAGTGTTTCTAGGAGGGAGGAGTCAATAGCAAGCATTAGATACTCACAGCCGAGTCAGAGTCTGTAGAGGGAGGAACACCGTTAGTAGACACAGCCCCAAACAAGGGGCCCTCACTTACATGAAGCAACTCAGATACGTTCAACTCCGACAACTTAGGGGAGCGCTCGGGACTCTCCCTGTCCCTTGCTTTGTCGGGGATTTCTGAATTGACTTCCTCCTCCTGGTGGATCGGCTTCAGTAACTCTTCTGCCTCCTTCCGATGTCGTCCGAGCATTATTCCCCGACCGACTGGTGTAGAGGGTGAGGTGTTCACCTCTGGAATTATTGCACTGGTACCACTAAAGTCTGTGGAGTGACGATAGAAGCTTCTCTGACTCTGAGACCTATTTACAGCCTGTACTTTACTCCGCCGCTGGACGGGCTCAGCTGAAGACATCACTGGTGAGGGAGTGGTGAGCTGAACAGAGGGCCTCTCACCCTCCTCACGGTGATTTAACTGAACAGACCTCCTCACTTTCACTTTGGGCTTTGGAGATTCCAAGTCACTATTATGTTCCTTATCACTATTGGATTTCCTGTCAGGTGTAACAGATCTTTCACCTTGTCCTTCTTCACTGACACGTGTGGATTGCTTAAGTGGAACTCTGTCTTTTGATTGTCTAAGGAAATTATCACTTTCTGTATTTTGTGGAGTTGCTTCCTCTTCAGACCTCCTTCTGTGTCTGTGTTTATGATGTGAATGACCATCAGATTTCACAACCTCACTTTGAACACTTTCATCCCTACCTTCTCTTCTGTGTCGCCGGGGAGAATCTTCTTTGTGGTGAGATTCCTTGTGTCGTCTGCTTGGTGACGAAGAATCTCGGTGTCGTCTGCTTGATGGAGAAGATTCACGATGATGTCTCCTTGATGACTCCTCTCCTGAACCTTCTGATGTCCGTCGTCTTGATGATTTATCACTGCCTCGATTTGGTGATTTATCACTGCCTCGACTTGGTGATTTATCACTGCCTCGACTTGGAGATTTATCACTACGTCGACTTGGAGATTTATCACTGCGTCGACTTGGTGATTGGTCACTGTGCCTAGATGACCTACGAACTCTTTCACCTGAAGTCTCTCCCTCCACTGAGGTCAAAGTTTCTGAAGATCTCCTTCTGACTTTCACTTCAGCTTCACTTGAATGTCTTATAGGGATATCTTTAACACTTTCTTTATCAGAATTCACACGAGATTTGGAGGAATCACTCTCTACTTCTTTGGTTTCAGAGTTTGACCGTTGCCTAATTAACAATGAACTACTCCTTGAAATGGAAGTCCTTGGAGCTGGCCTCGGTTTTGGTTTGGGAGAACTGTCCTCTCTCTGTGGTGTCTTAGGTTTGTCATCTTCCCTGGTTTCAGACTTTTGCAAGGAAGCTTCATTAGCACTCTGAGATCTTGGAACATTCCTTGCTCTCACTAGTACTGATGGTTTCATGTCTGAAATACTCCTTGCCCTTACCATAGGACGAGGTTTCTCTTTAACGTCAGATGAACTCCTTGATTTTGAAACAGTATGTGAACTGCTTGCTGATTCAGTAATGGTGGCCGATCTCTTCAGATTCTGATACTGAGAACGAGTTATAGGCATGCGTAAACCTTGAGATCTATCAAAAACATAATCTTCAGAAACATTATTCTCCTCAGAAACAGAATTAAAACCACATGCAGGATCATGCAGGGACCTATACTCAACACTGTCTTCTTCATGAATGCCATGCAATGGAAGAGACATTCTTTTCTGTTGGACATCATTCACACATGCACGAGACTTAGATACAGGGGCAGACCGCCTCAGTTTGCCACGAGACTCATGCACTTGATGCTCTGCAGCATCTACTTGTAGCTGGACCTTGCCATTGGGGGTAGAGGGGAATACCTGGGGGGACTCACAGACCATGATTGTGTGACGGCGTTCAAGGTTACATTGGCGATCAGTGGTCGCTACATCTCGTACAACTGAAAGATACATAATGTTGTTATGAAATATGAAACAGTAGTTTTATGAATTTTTTTCATTAGTTTATAGAACAATGTTATTTGAAAACTCAGAGTTGATGAACAATCCATCATTGTACCACTGAGCTATAGATTTACAGTGTGCTTTTAATTTTTTTTTTACTTTATATGTTTCTACAAAAACATATATTACGATTCGTAAAATATACAAATAATTTTTTCTCCGAATAGGATTGTTTACCGGCCCTTCTCCATCTGGTGCTGTCTTTTCCTGGGGAAGGGGAGCTGATACTTGAATGGGAGGATCCCATACTGAAGTCATTATCATTCTCAGATTCCTAAAGAAGAACCAAAAACAATAGACATAAAACAATGGAGAGAACATTTAAAGACATTCAGCTCACATTTCCTCTTTATCAAATCAAGGTTTTCAGCCTTCATCCCCAAACTTACATCAAAACTGTCAAGGAAGAGTGTGAAGTCCGGTTTGATGACCTTCCTGACCGGCTGGGGATATTCCTCCTCATCCTCATTGTTTAGTTTTGTCCGGGAAGTTTCCACTGAAACAAGAGTTATCTATCTTTTGACAAAACACAATGTTTAAAGTCATGCTGCATTTTCATTATAATTTTTTCATGCTATTATATTAAATTATTATTTTTCATAGTCAAAATTCATGATTCCAAGTTCAATTGCTTGAAAATAAGATTTCACAAAAATCTGTTGAGTCGTGAACCACAATATCTCCACAATTTTCGTCCTTGACCTACCTATTTTCCTGTCTTTGGCTGGCCTCAGTTTTGGTTGTGACCGGATTTCCTCTAAGATCTGTTCCCGGGGCTGCAGCTCTATCTTGGGTGGAGAATTCAATACTCTCTTTTTTACCTACAATACAAGAATGTCAATCATCACAGATGAATTACTTAAACACTTGTCTTTACTCTGTTTCATGTGTTGTTTTTTTTTTTTGGTTCAAATATCATCCTATTATGAATCCAAGGTGCTGCTGTAGCATGCTTGTTACATTATTTAACAGTAGCTGTTTAAATAATGCCATTTTGCAGAACAATTCATTGTAAACAACTTAAATTCCTAGGAGAAATTTTTTCACACTTGAAAAGTAGGTTTGTTTCCAGTCTGTCTGTGTTTAACATTTCCTACACCCTTTTTTGTAATAGCTTGCTAAAAAAATGTGAGGAAAATCACTTGTCAAACACATTATATAATCATTGTAATTTAACTGTTTTATTTATGCATTAACACTGCAAGATATGTCAATCACATTTGAATAATGTAATAAATTCTATTTCAAGGCTAACTGCATCACTGCCTTTGACACCGGTGACATACTGCTCTATAAGGTGATAGATTTCTGCTGTAATGATGTTTGTCACCTGTCAATGTATTCAATCCGCACGGCAGCTCTCACGTTTAAATTCATGTTAAAGAAGTTTCATACTTGTAGGATTGTACACCATTGTGGCACTACGTACTAGTATGATTATGGACAGATTCAAGCAACCTAAAAATCTGAAGTCAAGGATGGCACTTTGATAAATGATTTTCTGCCATCTTTTAACAAATGTCCTATGTGGAAACCTAAAGTAATCTGTCTAATACACAGAAAAAAGCTTCCTCAAGATATGGATTTTAAAAACACACAACCAACAACGGCACAGGCATGCAAATGCATATACAATAAATCTGGAGACAGCTATGCCTTTACCTGTTCTGGGAGCATGCCACCATTTTCTAGCAGGGAAACAGGACGGGGTGAAGAGGTTAACATTTCCAAGATCACTACAGAGGATTCAGTGAGATCCCTCCCTATACCCTCTGACACTACACACAGTTCCTGATTTACCCTGGTTATAATAGTCTGGCTATTGTCTGATCTCCCCAGATAAGACAGATTCTAACTTCTGGGGAACAGATGTCTATATGTATATACTTTGCCTGTGAACTGGCAGATTGCAGAATTTTTACTCTTAAACATGATTCAAAATCAAGAATTGTTGATGTTAAAACAGCTTTAGTTACAGCTGTAAGGTACTCAAACAGAGGTGCTCATTAGTCTGTCGTAATTATGTACTCTAACATTTTTTCAAAATTTAACAGTGCATTATTTTAATCTTAATTTAAAATTTAAACTCAAAGATGTTAGATCAAACTAAGTAATATGACATTTTTTAAACAATAATTTCTATTCAATACCAGTAACATGATCTAGAGGTGACACTTTCAATAAATTAATCATATACAGTTAGAAATGACATATGAGTTCCACCTATAACCTCAAACATTACACTGACCAGAACATTATACTCAGGACACAGAAAACAACTGACCATCGGTATAGTGGTCAGTCCAACAGATGTTTTATCTAGTAATGATTGGCCATTACTGGTCAAACTACATTGTGTATTTCTGGTTCTGCCTGTCAGGATATTGTACTAATTTAAGATTAACACCATAATCACTAGAGTAGATAGTAGACAAATATCCCTGTTTAATACTGTTAATCGTGTCAGTAGTTTATTGTAATGAGGAGTTCTAATAAATTATGATTGAGTCAACTCTGACATTACTTATTAATTTTAAGAGTATCATGCATAACTCGATATTACATAGCATTAACTCCTACAGAAATGTAAGAACCCTTTGATATTAATCTGACAATGTTATTATGTTTATAAAATGCAATATTGCAAAGAAAGTACAGTAAATTGAGAAAGTTTTGCCTCCTTTGCCTCAAATTTAAACTACATTTGTCCTTATGGTACTGATACACCCCTCCCCCCTTTTCCAAGGCTGCTGAATGAGAGGCTTTTATCTCATTGACTGTGAGTTCGTAGATGCATCATTATTTTCAGAATCTGGTTTGGACTTTCCTTTAGATGTAAAACTGATTGACAGACAGACACACTGATCCCAGAGCACACCCCCTTACTTCATTACAGGTAAAGTATGAAAATGAGTCATATGATCTATAACACACACAGATGATATGAATGTAAGCTTTATATGGGTGTTAAGAGAGACACTTACAGGGTGTAGCGGGGGACGAGAACGAATGAAGTCAAGGATCACAGCATGAGCATCTTTCTTCACTTTGGGTGGAATGTCTCCATTAACCTGAAAATGGTCACACCATGCTACAGTACATACAATTTTTAGGTAATAATATTTGGCAACACATACCATGGTCAAAACAAAACAATATGCATGGGTATTCAAAATTGGGTACTGTTGTTCAGCACATTTTAGTTAATCAAGGAACTTTCTGTATGCATCGAACACAGAAATAAACCTTTAATATAGCTAAAAAAATGACACCATGCTTTCATGCCATTAAAACATAATCCATTCTTTTTTTCATTAATAATAACTTTTAATCACTCAAAAGAAACACATCCAACAGTTACCATGACTTTGTTGAGGGTGTAGCGATGAGATTTGATGTCATCCAGAAGGATTTCAAAGGGAGTTAACTCATACTCTGTTGGTGTGGTGATGTGCTCCACTGCCTTTAACCTGACCCCGCGTCTTAGTTCCTTCATAATCTGCACCCATAATCGAGCCTGAAAAAAGGGAGATAATGCTGTATTCGGGTTTGACAAACAAACAAAAAATAAAATTTAAATTTATATAGTGTATCTTACCAAAATGCATTGCTCTTCAACAGAAACCAAACAAATTCTTTCAAAACAGTTTGGGCAATCTCCCATCTCACTCATACTGCCCATAATACTGGTGTATTACAAATACTGTAGCAATTATGTGATAATCATTTCATTAATTCATACATTTCATGATATAATTTTCTGTGACTTTTTTGCATTGCCTGTTTAATAGCCCTGATATTTACTGTATATTTGTAGGTAATAGATTTCTCAGTTTGGTGGTCGGAGATCAATATCCTTATTAGCCTGACTTTCCAGCCCCAGCCCTTGGTATATCATTCTGTATAATTACAGCTTCATGAACTGAACACTCAGACCAAAACCCAAACCACTGACAAAGCAGAAATCCACCTAATCAATAGACACTCTCAAATGTTTCACTCATGCAGTTGGCATCTTCACAAACATCACCAGAAGATAGGCATTATAAATTCTGTGGGCTTCAAAAGTTGCTCCTGCATGTGATGCTTTAGTAATGAGTGTCATTTATCATTCACCTGATCTCTTGTTATTTAAGACAATTCTTATTTATCTGTCCAAAATCATATAAATAATAGAAATTCCAAAAGTCCATTTTGTCAGCGCTGCAGGTATCCTTAGTTACATTAGGAATTTTTGTGACACAACCCATTACCAGAAAGATATGCAATTTCTAAATTTATAATAACAGGAGATAACCCTGTGATGCACATCTTTCTTCTTGTCCTTAACTACAGATTTATTAGATTATGCTGGACCAACCAACCCACTAACAAGTGGCCTGTAGCAGAAAATGCTAGACCTACTTCTCTCTAACCCCCCTCCCCTCCCCCTAAACTAGACAATGCCATACCTTCATATCTCTCTAAACAATACACAACACTTGACAAACCCAGTCAAACCCTTGTAGCTCCCCCAGCCTTGTCCTATCCCCCCTGAACTTAAAACTGGATCTATCCAATGAGACCTTTGTAGCTCTTCCAGACTTGCCTCATCCTCCCTGAACTAAAGACAATGCTGGACCCACCCAGTCAGATCTCTGTAGCTCCTCAAGCCTTGGCTTACCTCTATGACCTATAGACAATGCTGAACTTACCCAGTCAGCAATGGTATACCTCTATGACCTATAAACAATGCTGGACCTACCCAGTCAGACTTCTGTACCTCCTCGAGCAATGTTCTACCTCTATGACCTATAGACAATGCTGGACCCACCCAGTCAGACATCTGTAGCTCCTTGAGCCCTGGCCTATCTATATGACCTATAAACAATGCTGGACCTACCCAGTCAGACCTCTGTAGCTCCTCAAGCTGTGGCCTACCTCTATGACCTATAAACAATGCTGGACCTACCCAGTCAGACCTCTGTAGCTCCTCGAGCCCTGGCCTATCTCTATGACCTATAAACAATGCTGAACCCACCCAGTCAGACCTCTGTAGCTCCTCGAGCCCTGGCCTATCTCTATGACCTATAAACAATGCTGGACCTACCCAGTCAGACCTCTGTAGCTCCTCGAGCCCTGGCCTATCTCTATGACCTATAAACAATGCAGGACCTACCCAGTCAAACCTCTGTAGCTCCTCAAGCCCTGGCCTATCTCTATGACCTATAAACAATGCTGGACCTACCCAGTGAAACCTCTGTTGCTCCTCAAGCACTGGCCTATCTCTATGACCTATAAACAATGCTGGACCTACCCAGTCAGATCTCTGTAGCTCCTCAAGCCGTGGCCTACCTCTATGACCTATAAACAATGCTGGACCTACCCAGTCAGACCTCTATAGCTCCTTGAGCCCTGGCCTACCTCTATGACCTAAAGACAATGCTGGACCTACCCAGTCAGACCTCTGTAGCTCCTCTAGCCCTGGCCTATCTCTATGACCTATAAACAATGCTGGACCTACCCAGTCAGACCTCTGTAGCTCCTTGAGCCCTGGCCTATCTCTATGACCTATAAACAATGCAGGACCTATCCAGTCAAACCTCTGTTGCTCCTCAAGCCCTGGCCTATCTCTATGACCTATAAACAATGCTGGACCTACCCAGTCAGACCTCTGTTGCTCCTCAAGCCCTGGCCTATCTCTATGACTTATAAACAATGCTGGACCTACCCAGTCAGACCTCTGCTGCTCCTCAAGCCCTGGCCTATCCCCCTGTACTACAGACAATGCTGGACTTACCCAGTCAGACCTCTGTAGCTCCTCGAGCCTCGCCTGGTCCTCGTCCTGTACCACCTTCTGCAGTTGTTTCTTGCCTGAGGAGATCCTGTTGAGGAAGGTGAGGAGTTCCTCTGCCTCGGCCACCAGGGCCTTACACACAGCCTTGTAGTGCTGGCCCACATTGAGGTCACTGGAGATGTGCTGGGAACACAACTGAAAAACATACAAATAAAGAATTATATATATCACATTACAAACTGCATTATTTGACTTTATGTTTAATGCTGTAAAATATAAATCATAAAAGATAGAGATGGAGCTAATTCAAAATTTTCAAAGAATATCATGTCCCTAATTTCATGACAACAGCTGGATGTGGGAAGGGGGACTTAGGGGTCACCTAAGAAGCTGTTAAAATTGCTATGAACTAAATGTATGGATAAAACATTAAATAATTAAGATACTCAATGCAAATTCAAAATGATTTGGCATACTGCACTGTCTGCACAGTGGTTGGTTTAAGACTTAATTGATTATCTCATAGAAATATTCAGGCAAAATATCTTTGTGGAGTTCTTGTCTTACTTTCAAACCCTGAGGAACTGTTTATTTTATTGCATACCAAGATTAAGCATTCTCTCTGCTTCAAGGGATCAATCCTTCTGTCTTTAAAGTAACAATGTTTACCATTCCCAAATAAGCAATTCCCTCTATTTCATCATAAAACAGCTAACATTCTGCAGTGTTGCTTGTTGCATGAAAGAATTTTTTTTTTGCTTGTTTGTTGTTTCTTAAGAAAAGTAGATGCATTAATTTGTCATTTAACAACCTGCATTACATTCTTATATTCTAATAATATAAATGCTTGTATTGATTCTGAATTTTTCCCGATACATTCAGTCTATAGTATAATTATAAAATCACACAATGATCTGAATTTTGCCCTATCCCAGATTTCTTAATAGAATAAATTGATGTGTAACAAATCAAATATTGGTGGCTCTTATTATTCTGTGGAATCCTGAGGTCACATTATTGTTAAGGTGGACACAGGGACAGAATGTCCAATGGCATCCGGTCAGTTAAGTACAAACAAACAAACCGCTTAGACAGCTGAGATTGGTGACAAAATCCCCCCACAGCTAGATTAGTGAAGAACAACAGGATTAAACAAGATATGGTGGGGGGCCACCCTCCTCTGATAAACTAACACTCTGTCAGGACAGGGTATCAATACCTCACATGGTAAACTGTTTTTACATGCGTTAGTCAAAACAAGTTTATTCCTTGTTAGGGTTTTTCTTGATAATGGAGATTACAGGTGCATTATATCAAGTATTTTTGTGTCTGTCATATACCTATCAAAAAAGATTTAGGCCATAAATTTCAATTTGAAGTGACAGTCATATAAGTGGTAAACATGTACATCAATATAAAAGATAGCTACATCAAACTTACTCCAACAACCGTTACCTGGGGCTATAGGTCCATTTTGCTTCCCAAAAAAATATGACTTTTACCTTTTTCATATTTGCTTTAAAATATAACTGATTCTTCTAAAAGATATTACAGGTTTATTCCTGTGTCCAGTTCTAACTTTTCAGGTCAAGGTCAATCATACATCTTTGAACTTCATAGTATAAGACTGAATCTGTGTAGTGTGGTGAAACTGCTACATCAAATTAACATAACAGAAACAGAGTAGGCATGACTGAAATTCTTTTCTTTGAGTGTGCAATTTAAGATGACAACTAATGCAGGTAGACATTGTACCCCACCTCATACACATCTGCTTTCAGATGCAGTTTCTGTTTCACCCCAAAAATTCAAGGACATGCATGGTTTTACCACACATATTTTTTTTTTTTTACAGTTTCTTGGTTTCATTTTTACATTTGTTTACAATCTGTATAACAAATATCTTATGACTAACAAGTTTTAATATAAATTTTGTATAATCATGATAATGTAGAAAAAATGTTAATCGCATTCCATCTCGAATATTTCTATGACTAACTGCTACTCATTCATATATGTGTTTTATGATATTTTAACAGTTGGAAATTTAATTTCAGACTTGTGTTTGTTGTTATTAATATATACACATTCATTGTTGTCCTGAAGAAAATCTTTGCGTGACTTTGTACCATTAAAAGCAATACACATATCTTGGTCTGGATATTAGAAACACTCAGTAACAATCAAAGGGGTGAAACTAGCCTTGAAAAATTGTTTTCAGATTACATTTTTTTTAAAAACCCTTTGAACACTAGTTGCAATTAAAATTTAAAAGGCACAGCATTTCTCATATGTCATGTGTAATTTGTAGTTTATACACAATTACATTTAGTCAATCTAGCAAAACTACCTTTAATATACCTCATATATTTTAATGTACCCTTTTTTTTTTAATATAAATTATTTGATTTTTCAATGAAAACTTTGTACAAAATTTCAAGCATAATTTTACAATTAGAACTCAGGTGCTAGATGTATTTAAGGTCAGCATGTACTGCTTCAATGAATTATTTTATTTTTACATCTAATATAGATAAATCTGAGTCACCTAGGACTAAGTTGCAATGTGATGCTTCAGCTGTGAGCCATTTTTTATGTGTATAATGTGAAGTCAATGTCATTTTAAGGTTGTCTTAATAAACAAGGATATAACCTAAGAATCTGAGATGCTATCTCTGTAGACAAATCTTCCTTTTACAGCTTAGCCATGTCTGGCTTTTTGGTTATTATGCAATGGTAATGTCACCAAGATCCAAACACCTCATTTCGAAGAATTGAAAAATAAGGCTAATCAAGGGTCATATTTCTATGCAGTTCCCCCTCCACTCCATACAATTTGAAATATTCTAAGTGGAGCTATCTACCTGAGTTAAACATGTTGATTGATGAGGGACAATTATTGTCTCTAAATGTAGATGTTCTTTTATATAAATGGCAGAAGATCGTCTTGTCAAAGTGTGGAATCTCATAGAGGAAACATAAACTCTCCCAACCATCTGTTGTGGACTCGTTTAATTCATCCCTATTTATCACAATGATGGAAAACGCCTTTCTAATTTCATCTCTCTATAGGTACATATACAGACAACAAATTAAAACTTTTGTATAGAAAAATTTGTGGAATTTGAGTGGGCCTTTACCCCTAATCATTTGTCTCATCTCTCCGTTCATTTCCGTACCATCAACATCAATTACAATAACCTTTCACATTTGTCTACATCGAAATTAACTTACTATTTTGTAGATGATTGATTAAACCTGATATATATCTAAGTATTGACAAGGCTTAAAATCTGTGAAATTTTATCATGGAAAAACTAGGTACATAAATATTTCATGTCAGAATTTGAAGCCCTCCTAATCACTGAAGGGGTACACCTGAATATAATGATCAATCGATTCATAGCTATCCCTGACCAGATTTCATTAGTGTTGCCAAATTCTGATAAAATATGGCCTTCTCCATGCCTGGAATTTTAATTCAGTTTATCTACTGTTAATGGAAAAACTCAACACCCCTGTGCTTCAAAATATACACTCTGTCATTAAACTGCCTGTTAAGGTTATTTTGTTTATTTTTTCCCTCTTTGGACAAAACTATATAGAAGTATATCTAGAAGTCCAAACATTATTCCTTATAGTCAAGTCCACATATTTAAACTATAAATGTACCTGAATAAAACACCTGTCACTTTCAATTTTGTTTGTTCAATCAAACATTCATCTCAAATCAATTTCTACACAACATTTACTTCCATATTGAGAAGAATGTAATATGAAATTCAGACCAAATATCTCTCAATACTATCATAAAGCTTATGTTCTTCAAACTTTTGATTCAAAACACTTAAACTAGAAAAACCCATGAGACCAAAAAATCAATAGGTATAAGCCTTCTTATCAACACTTAGGGAGGGGTGGGGGATCTGACACCTTCTTATCTTAATTTGGACTCATCTCAGCTTCCTTTTCATGTATTTACAAACTTTGGACCCATCAATAAAAACTAAGGAATAAGAAGTTGTGATTTTATTAAAGGACTGTTTGAGATCTTGTTTGTTCAGGTGTGGGTTAGGTTTGACAACTGTCCCCTATAAAAACTTACAGGTCTTTCAGACTTGACATTAAAAAGGAAGTTTTTATTTGAACTGGTTTAACAGTTGTCTCTACTCATTCCTAGAGATCTGTCTTTTATATTTGTCTTAATTATCTGGTTATTTTGTTAGGTTTTTATCATTTGACTGATCAGTGTATTTAATTAGAAAAAAAAGTACCGGAATCTCTTTCATGTCAATATATGAGGTACATTTAGACTTATACCACTCGCTGAGGTAATGAATGAATCTGACTTGCGTTTTAAACAAAAGCCTACTGTAAAAATCAACACCAGTTCATATCAGATTTAACTGATCAGTGTAAACTGGATTAAAAAATGTACTTGATTCACATTGTGTCTTAATGCCCCATTTCTAATACCCTGGGTGAAACTGATTTTGTTTTACGCATGCATGTATTTGACATTGTATGATTCTGGTTCTACAGATGAGAATTACATTGAGTCATCCTACTAAGGATATAAGTGAGTTAATCCAGATTTACTCTGTAGTGTGGACCAGCATGACCTGCTGATTAAAAGAAGGCTCATCATGGGATAATGACCTTCCATAATACACTCATAAACAGTACATCTATACTGCTCACAGAAAATTTTGTAATAAGATAAAAGTAAATTTTTTACTACATGAAAATTTTGATATGTTGGGAACCCAAAATGCAAGCCACGGTTACGCAAAGAAATACTCTTGCGGAGCTACCTACCACAATAATGTCTGTGAACGTGTAACCCTCTTTGGCGTCTTTCTCGATTCCCTCGTCACATGCATTCTGTAATTCCTCGTCATCCTCTTCGTCTGGATTTATCATAACCTCCAGGAGATGTTCCAGGCTGTGACTGAGGTGTCGCTCCTCTGATTCCTGGAGTCCATAATCCAGGGCATGGTAGATAACCACTCCCAGCGCCTGAATAGCCTGTAAAAGAGAGCAGAGCACGAACTATAGCTTGTAAAACAGAGCAGAGAATGAACCAATATCACAGGGCAGAGTATGATAGATAACCACTCCCAGCCCTTGGATAGCCTGTAAAACAAAGCATAAACCTATATTACAGAGCATAGCATGTTAGATAACCACTCCCAGAGCCTGGATAGCCTCTAAAACAAAGCAGAGCATAAACCAATGTCTGAAAAACAAAGCTGAGCATGACCTATAGCTTGTAAAACAAAGTAGAGCCTGAATCAATAGTACAGAGCAGGGGATGGTAGATAACCAATCCTAGCACCTGGATAGCCTGTAAACCTGTACAGCATAGCAGAAACCAATCAAGGCCTATAAAACACAGCATAGAATGAACCAATCAAGGCCAGTAAAACATAGCATAGAATGAACCAATCAAGGCCAGTAAAACATAGCATAGAATAAACCAATCAAAACCTGTAAAACACATCATAGAATAAATCATTAAAACATAGCATAGCAGAAACCAATCAAGGCCTGTAAAACATCAGCATAAAATTAACCAACCAAAGTCTGTAAAACACAGCATAGAATGAACCAATCAAGGCCAGTAAAACACAGCATAGAATGAACAAATCCATGACTGTAAAACACAGCATAGAATGAACCAATCAAAGTCTGTAAAACACAGCATAGAATAAACCAATCAAGGACTGTAAAACACAGCATTGAATTAACCAACCAAAGTCTGTAAAACACAGCATAGAATTAAACAACCCGTCTGTAAAACACAGAATAGAATTAACCAATCAAGGCCTGTAAAACACAGCATAGAAAAAACAATCAAAGACTGCAAAACACAGCATAGAATGAACCAATCAAGGCCAGTAAAACACAGACAGAATAAATCAATCAAGGACTGTAAAACACAGCATAGAATGAAACAATCAAGGCCAGTAAAACACAGCATAGAATAAACCAACCAATGCCAGTAAAACACAGCATAGAATGAACCAATCAAGGCCAGTAAAACACAGCATAGAATAAATCAATCAAGGCCAGTAAAACACAGCATAGAATAAATCATTAAAACATAGCATAGCAGAAACCAATCAAGGCCTGTAAAAATCAGCATAGAATTAACCAACCAAAGTCTGTAAAACACAGCATAGAATGAACCAATCAAGGCCAGTAAAACACAGCATAGAATAAATCAATCAAGGACTGTAAAACACAGACAGAATAAACCAACCAAGGCCAGTAAAACACAGCATAGAAAGAACCAATCAAGGCTAGTAAACACAGCATTGAATAAACCAATCAAGGCCAGTAAAACAGAGCATAGAATAAACCAATCAAGGCCAGTAAAACACAGCATAGAAAGAACCAATCAAGGCCAGTAAAACACAGCATAGAATGAACCAATCAAGGACTGTAAAACACAGCATAAAATTAACCCTTTGTGTGCTGATTTGTTTTTCGCTTGCTGTAACCTCAGGACTGAGTTGTTTTGTAATATATATGAACAAAATTATCACAATGGTATACTAAAATGCAAATATCTAAATTTGTTGACAATCATCTTGCTTGAAATATGGCAAATATATAGCAAATGTTGTGTTTTTCAATTTATAATTTTTTTTTTTAAATCTAATACCGTATAATCCCTATTAACCGCCCCGGGCGCTTAGAAAATTGCGGAAATGGGGCGGTTATTTTGATATTCTTGCTAAAATTTTGAATGTCATATTTTAACTTCAAGAAATCTTTTGAAAAAAACCCCAAATGACAGAGAACCACTAAAAATTGTCTAACCTTTCTTTAAATTACAGTAATCCACTCGATTTTTGCAATATGACTCATTTTCCCACTTCGAAATTAGGGAATAGACAAGGAGATAGTATGTTTAACTTTCACTTTCAGAAATACATGATTAGGTCGTTCTAAAAATCTTTAACTTTCAAGAATATTCTATATTTGAGGTACCTAATAACAAAGTTTCATTTTCACTTTCTTCATTATGGCGGACTTTTGATACGATTCTGGAGGATTTTGATCACTGTAAAGGGGGCCCTTATTTTCTGACAATTGAAAAAGACCCAGGGGGGCGCTTATAGGGGTAGGGGCGGTTAATAGGGATTATACGGTATTTTATTTTGCCATGGAAACCAAATTTTCAAAAAATATATTTTAAAATGACTTTTTAGCTTTTTAACTATATTTTTGAGAGAAAATATTGCACTTTGATAAAAAAAAAAATAAACCAATCGCTTTATATTTACATTTGCAAATGTTTTCCTTTATATAACACTACTGAAAGCAAGCGTATTTATAACTGTATAAATACAGGTATGGGGTCAAGCATCGTAGCAAACCACGGCCAAAATGTACACTCCTCTCCCATCTGGCCGTGGTTGAACGAGGAGAGAATTCTTCGTAGCTCATTAAAAAATTGACCAATGCGAGTAAAGCCTAGTCGGATGATGAACTTTATCTCGACCTTTCAATATCCAATCGCAGTGTAGGAGATATTTCTTGTATACTCTTGACGTCAGTTGTTGATTTCGATTGCGATGGAAACAAAACTTGCCACTGACTGAATATGACGTCACAATAGAGAGGCGTAAATATTCAAGATTACGACACTTTATGTGATCAAGCAGCCACAGGTAGGAGAGAGCTATATATGCGGACTCTGGACCGTGGCTTGAGACGATGGGGGTCAAGAGGTCATAGATGTGTGTATGGATAAAGTTCGACTTAATTTCTCAGTGACGTCATAAAGGGTCGACGCGTGTTCAGTGGATTACATACATGCTGTTGGGTTTGAAAAATAATGCATTTCACACGTTAAAAGTCACAGTCAGGCAAATTTAAAATATGAATAAGTCACAAATATAAATATAAATAATAAGGTATCATTTTTTGAGTTTTATTGGGATGGGTTGACACATGATCAGATCTTCCATAAAGGCCCCTTCAATTAATCAAGGACTATAAAACACAGACAGAATAAACCAACCAAGGCCAGTTAATCACAGCATAGAATTAACCAATCAAGGCCAGTAAAACACAGCATAGAATGAACCAATCAAGGCCAGTAAAACACAGCATAGAATAAACCAATCAAAGCCAGTAAAACACAGCATAGAATAAACCAATCAAGGCCTGTAAAACACAGCATTGAATAAACCAATCAAGGCCTGTAAAACAGAGCATAGAATAATCAATCAAGGCCAGTAAAACACAGCATAGAATGAACCAATCAAAGTCTATAAGACAAGCAAGAAATGATCAAGACCTTTTAATCACAGCAGCAGCTAATTTGTTTCCAAAACAATGCTGAAATACTGAACCAATTTGTTTTTATTGAGTGACAATAAAATTATACAAACTTGTCCTGATATCTGATCAGTTGTTAATTCATTGTAGTACACATTTTACCATATTTACATGGCAAGTCTTACATTAGTTCAGAACATGTACAAGAAATCAGCACATTAATGACCTCAGTCCTCTCTATAAACTGGATTGTAAGTAACTATACTAAATTATAGCTTAGCCCAGAAACTTATATTATTGATAAAGTCTCATATAGCCTCTAAAAAGATTTTGTGCAAGAAAAACCTATTATAATAGTAATCCAATTTAAAAAGTAGTTTTGATCTTTACCAATAATTTACCCTCTTCACACGTTTCAAAATATTCATCAAATATGCAAAAACAAAGTTACATCTATTATTCTGGCAATTTACATTTCATTTGATAAAACCATTCCATTAAAATGCCGGACTACCTAAAGCTTTCCCTGGTTTGCCAACATAAGGTGAAACTTATCTATTATGATCAAAAATACACAGTTTAAAGACTTCAACAAGGAAAACAGGAATGTGTGAGAGGTCAAGATGTTTGTATTACGTAATTCTGTCACTTGGTGATGTTAACGGTTTTAAATGGCTCTATTGCAGTGCCCCCTGGTTCTTTTTTCTAAGGAATTGTCACCAAACTAACAGAGAACCAACGCTTACCTTATTGAAATTATGTAATGTGTTTTTAAGACATATAGCTTACAGATTTTATCTCTTAGCATGCTTAGGAAATCGAAACTAAACAGAGTTTGGAATAAAAACAACAAATTAATGATTAGTTAAATAAATATATTTCCTTAAGAATTGTTGCACACATAAACATGATCAAACCAGTTGTGGCCATAGTAAATCTTTGGATTTAATAAGGTAATATTAGTTTTTTTTATGTATACACACTGGTACAAAGATGTAACACATCTCTCACTTGACAGCTAATATGCATACAGAGATAAAAAACTGATGTAAGCACCAAGTTATAAATTATAAAAAGAATATTCCTGTAGTATATACATGTAGCTAGAACCAGGCTAAGCCGTCAGAGTTCTGTGGAGTATAGCAGGAACTGGGAGGAGATTTAGGTAAAATGACATGTATACAAAGGTTTATTTAGATGACAGTTTACACATAAGTGTATATTGAGAAAAGAAAGGCTAATTTTCTCTGCAGCGTTAAATCCACTTAGTATTCTAAAGGTGGCCGCTATCTCCCAGTGTAGGGACAATAGAGGCTTAAATTCCAAATGACCAACAGTTGAAGAAAATGAAATCCTATTAGCTTTTTAAAAAATATTCCTTATTCAAATCCTAGGATGTTTCAAAATTGTGAAATGTCTTGGAAAAAGTGAAATTATCTAGCACAAATGAAAAGCAAATAAACCTCCTATGACTTTTTGTGTTCCCACAATACATGTTGGTTTTCTAAATTGAGACGTATTGCCCCCAGCCTCTCCTTAATATAAAGTCAATTTCCACAGCTAGTCAACTAATATAAATCTTTATACTTCACACGGGTGTGATATGATCTACATATTTCTTTTATGAGTATTTCTCAGCCACATAAGAAAATTTCTTGGCTAAGTGTCCCATGGTTAATATAATTTGTTTACCCATACGATATATAACTGCAAAAGAAATTACAGTTAATTGGTGTCAATGTTTTGATTATTATGTATTCTACATGAATCATGTACATATTTTCCCTCACTTACAAACTTTTAAATCAAAGTAAATTTTTATGACACTCCAGATATCAAATTTAAAGCAATTGGATATAATTAACAATTAATTAAAAACAATAGGACATTATTTGTCAACAAAGCACAATATACAGGAATATTTACATAATTAATATCATTTCACAGGCTGGTAGTTATCTCTTAAATTTCTAGTTTTATCTTGTTAATTGAAAACCTTTGTACCATTTCTTGAATTCACTGATTTATTGACAAAGTAAATATAGTAAACATTTACACCACAAGTTATTTTCCCCATAAACAGAAGTTACCTCCCTTTATTTGTACTATTTATGATTTTGACCCCTCACAGCATAACCTTTTTATCTGTTCTGTATTACAATCAACTTTTGAATACCAGTAGTTAATGTTTATGACTAATGGGGTGTTAGATACACAGGCAATATAACAGAGACAATGACCACTTTTAATACTTAGGTACCAGTGTCAAGATGTAGTGCTGCACAGCTGGGGAGAATAAACCATTAATGATTGGTCACTGTACAGGAGGCTATGTGGGGTGACCACAGACCACAGAATCAGGGACAAAGTAGACCAGTTATAACCTGACCACATCACTAACAGAAGTCATTAATACAGTAGTTATAACCAGCAGTACATAGGTGACTAACACAGTACCATAATGTCACATGATATATTAATTCTACAGCAGTTGAAGAGACAATTACTTAACAGAATTTCAGCTTGTTTGACAAGTTTAAAGTACACTGGGTTGTAAAATACTCATGTCTTTAGGTGATAAGAGGGTGTATGTATACTGTAAGACAATAAACTAGCATTTCTTGACAGTTCAACAAGCTATGAAATAGAACAATATATTGGAGGCAGCTCCTATGCAATTCTCAGAGACTTCCGGGCTTGTATTCAGGAGAATTAATTGTGGGGTTGCAGTAGTTTTCTGTTGCCATAGTTTTCCTTACTGTTCGTGTTGGCATGCTGTAGCCTATTGTCTAAGGACAGTTAATCGGTACTGAGATGTCAGTTTTTAAAAGCTAATCCTTGCAGTCAAATCGCTGAACCATACTTTGACATTTGCGGCCTTTTAAGACCACTAAATAAAACCTGTCTCTGTCATGTCTGTGTTAATTATACTGTGTATGACCCCTGGGTCAATTCCACCAGGTTTGTTTACAAGCAAGACTCCCTGTCTTCAGCTACAATAGGCATTCACAGTCAGGCTTCATGTAGATCAAACACCTACAATGACTACAGATTCCTAAGGTCTGAGTTACACAAGATTCTGTTTTCATTATGGGGTACAGTAAGAGTTAATTTGTCCAGAAACATGATCCAAAGGGAAAAAAGGGTGGTGAGAAAGATTGTAATCTCATTTATAGCAGAAAATAAGGTCAGGACATCCATTGTCAACTAGTGTTCTTGTTCAAATGGGGGTTTTAATTACACCCCTTAAAGTCAAATTTGATGTACAGTACTGAAATTCCCACAGTAAAGCAAACATCACATTTGTATGGCATTAAGCAATGCAAGAATTGAATTAAAAAAAAAATTATACCAGAATATATATTTAAATATATTTGTCATGATCCTCTGAATTAAAAGAGAAATTTGAGATATGTAATAATGAAAATTTGAATTCTTGCTAATATGAACTCCATGCCTTCAAGACAAAGAGATAGACGCGAATATCTTGTTCAACATATAAAGCTATACATGCATGTATAACCCAACCTGTTAACTTGAACTCACTGAGACCAAAGAAAAAAAAACTTTGAGATATGCAAGGATATGAGATATTGTTGTCAAAAATACTTAAAGAATTATAAGTAGTTTGGTCTTCCAAATCACTTTGAAATTATCCATGATATTTGAGACATCAGGGTTCGAGATATCAAAGTTCAACTGTAGTTCAGAGAACCACACATTTGGAGACTTTATAGTGAGGGGAACGGAAGGATTAGAAGCACTGATCCTGTCACCATGTGTACTTTATCTGGCCTGAATAATGTCAACAAATCATCCAGCAATCATCACCATTGAGGGGGAATTTATCTCTGGAAGTTCTGATAACTCGGCAATGGTGAGCATGGACAGAATAAAATGTCAACATGCTTCAGTAACTGTCCAACAGACATATTAAAACCGGCCCAACTTTTATTTCATAAATTTAATATTGCCATGGAATATCCTTTTGGTATGATTCAATGTCAACATCTAGATTTTTATGATAACTAGGATAAGCTGGGTAGAACTTCTGGTATTTGGACAAAAGGGGAGGAGAATTAGTAGTTAAACACTTTTTATCATACAATAAATAAACTGGTAAATAAAGTTACTTGATCATATACGAAATATACATCATTATGTATCTGGGAAAGCAAGATATGCTGTTTTATTTTTAATACTCTCTGCATAATCTTTTAAAATCATATCACCAGTTGTCCATTTGTATGTCCTATATATAACAAGGGTTGCCTATTTCATTAGGTGGTACACAGTGTTTTAGATACATAGACAACTAACTCATTATACTTCACTAAAGGTACCAGCCCGTTGTTTATAATACTTACATCACTTTCTGTAACAACTTTAATGTCTTTCCCCGTCACCGAGTTTCTTCTGCGGACTGAAAATTAAAAAAAAAATTCTGTAAGTCATTTGTAGGTTGATTTATTGGTCAGGAAGTTTATGAGCAATTAATAAAGCAAATGTTTTAATTTAGATACATAAATACTTATGACAAATATAATATGTGACTTTTACAACATTTCACAACTCCACTTAAATTTTAAATACAATCAACATGTTCAAATATTTTTTTAAAAGCATTTTTTGTATTCAAAATGCATAACTTTTAGTCAAGTTGCATTAATTGCATAATTTGAAAAAGAAAGTTATTAATAATTTTAAAAGTTTTGGACATGTTGCATATTTCATCTGCAAAGTTCTAAGGAAATAGACTTGGTCTGAATATTCATTTTGGGGTTTTTAGGCCTAATAATTCACAGAGGCCATTAAAATGACAACCAGATAAAATAATCCATTTTTCACTCAAATTATATTCTTTATTGTCCATTTTCATTACAAAATAGCTTTAAATCATATGCTAATGAGAAAGCTTTAAAAGATATATATTCCAAAGTCCTTGACTATATAAATATATAGTCTTTACCTTATGATGAATTTAAAAAATTTTAAATCTAATTAGGAAATGAATCAATTTTTAATTTGACGTATTTTTTCTCGATATGAATTAAGTCATTTAGATCTATCAATAGTAAAGCAGATCATAATATTATACAATTACTGACTCCTGACAAAATTGATTTTTGGTCTACTAAGACCTCACTTGGTTCAGGAACTGTTTGTCCAATACCAAAACCAGGTCAAAAACTTGTTTTATTTCAAAATAATCAAGATTTGTCACACTATACTCTGTCTCATATTTATTGAATTATTTATATAAACTAAACATAATGTTAATACTTTATAGATTAACAATTCTGTCAACAGACAAATCAATGATGTCATAATCTCCACTACATGCATGCCCCCTTCCTTAAATGCCCTGTCCCATTTTTCAATTCAAAAATAGGGTAATTATAAACTTTCTTTTAAGAGCAATCTCAGAAAAGACCACCTTAAACATTCAGAGAAGTCAGAACATCAAATCTCCTGATTTTTTAATAAATTTGTAATTCTCCAATAAGTTCATTTTTGCATGGTACTTATATCTTAGGTACAGGTTAGACATGTATGTTGTCAAATGTTTTTTCAATGCAGTACCTTCATTCGTATACTTTCATTTCCTGAACTCTTTCAAGAAGTACTGATATCAGATATGACAAGACAAATACTTGATATAAAAGCTATTAAATGCAAAGGAATTCTTGTTTTTACCATTTAAATATCCTGTGGTCCAAAGTGAATCCAAAAAGTCAATTGTCAAGAAAGATGTGTTGAAATCAATTGGACTTATTCCAAAGAATTCCAATAAAACACATGTGGAGATAAATTTTAGACCAAGTTTTCAATACACATTGACTCTGTGTTTAATCCCCCAGTAAAGTATAAACCCAAACAATTCAGAATGGAATGTAAGAATGTTTAAACTAGAGCCTGAATGAAGGAGAGGGCCCTTTAGTTCTCTATAAGTATTACATCAATATCAGTGTGTATTGAAAATTGATATCTTAGACTGGAATAATTGCATTGAAAACTGATATCTTGCCCATCCACGTGTGTCACCCGTGTGTGGAAAGTCATGTCAGTGAACTCATGGTTGTGGTCTTTAAAATGCCGGGTAAAGGCGACCACTGGTGTAGGGGAATAGTTTCACCATACAGTCCCCCACCTGCTGTTGTGGCAGGGTCTACCTGTCAAATGTGTGAGACATCTTGTTGACCTTCAAGCTAATAATAGATTTTATGCCACTTCCCAGCTGTAGTGCAGAACCTGTTCTTTTAACATTATCCCTTTCATGTATGTCTAAACAGAATTCTTGCAAAAAACTTGTGTTTCCTGGAGTCTTTTCTAACATTAATGTCTTTTGACAGCATCATTCATGCATTTATTAGAAATAACAAGGATTATATTTACTTTTGAATCACCCGACCTCGAGAAATCATTCAGGTCTTGCAAAACAAAAGATGTACCTCAACATTTTTGGGAATAAAAATGATCAATAACTGTTGTATGACATGCCTATTTCTGTAACATGATAAATTGATTGAGTAAATACCTGTGCTGGTGAATTTATGAGAGGGAGTCACCTAACATTTAATCAATTGTATGGGGAATGTTTTAGAACTTTGTATTTGAAGTAGGGGTGGACGCAAGAACTTTATTGAAAATGGCAAAGTTTTGAAAAATTATATGTTAACTTTAACAAAAAAGATCACATTCATTATGTTCAAGGACACTATGGTCTAGCTTGTGTTAATAATAAGTGCGTTGTCAGTAAATGTACTGTCAGATCAAAATGTTTGATGATTTGACAAATCTGGCTGGTGTTCATCAACTCTGTACATAATCAGAGTGGCTGGTTACAACTAAGCTAACTGTCTGATACACTGTAAATCACACCCTCTCTCTGCAGATCTCATCACTAGGATAATTAGCAGGGTTTGAACTGTAACAGATAAAGTGTGCTCTGCATTAAAAAGGAGTGAGAGAGAGAGAGAGAAATACTTTTTGCAGCTTCTATCATATACAGACAATGACATTGATAATTTGACAGTCTCTACATGTTGCAGAACAGGGCAACAATCAATCAATTCTAACAGGTGCTCCAAGTCCTGAAGACATTGATTAAAATTGATTGATTCACATTTACATAAAACTTGTGGCTTTATTTGGTGAAGATAAGTTAAAAGCCTGTAACATTAGAAGTAGAATTAAACATCAGTGTATTGGGAGATTGTGGAGAGGTGTTGCTGGGTAGATAAAGGGGGGCAGTATTGGGGAACTCTGTTGAAGGCTGGGGGGGGGGGGG
>PRKT01000169.1:174849-180493 GCA_003671525.1 Saccostrea glomerata | reverse complement strand
CCCCCCCCCCCCCCCCCCCAACCTATCAAGCCAAGATCCAAGCTCAAACTACAGAATACAGATCAATTTGATTTACTTCATATAAGTTAAAATAAACGAATAATTTAAACTGAACTTAGAAATTACAGTACAATCAAGCAGAACTTTGTACATAACATCTGACTGAGAGAAACAACATCTGTAATGATTAAAAGTAGGTTAATGAGAAATTATTGGATTAAGAATCGAGTCATATATCTTCTTGAATATAAATAAAACATGCAATTACAGAAATATCTGATCATGTTAACAAGTTTTTATCTTGCAAAGAATAAAAAAGAGGTTGAAAACATGAGCACATTTCGATCTTAAAATTTCTGGCAACCATACAATATTTGATTTTCATGTTTTTTATATATTATATACACTACAAAACAATTTAAATATATATTTTTTTGTTTACATACTTATTTTAAAGTAATCTGCATTAGATGAAGAACTGCAGCTTAGTAGATTTTGTCCCTTTGAATTTTTAAAAAAATGGCAACACTTTTTGTTTCAAGACAGGAAAAGATAATAACAAAAAAAATATCATAACTTTTTTATTTTTCAACCGATTTTAAAAAATGAAACTGTTTTGGAAATGGTTTTGAAGGCTCTTAAATATAAAGCAATGCGTTTCAATCTGAGAAGTGCTTTTAAAAATCATGTTCCATAGCTAATGAAAGTACATAAAAAGATAAAAATTAAAAAATAAGAAACCTTTTCAAAAAAGAGCGTTCCTCCATACTTTGTTTTACTCAATGTGCTTTAATGGCACGGTGCAATGGGCTACTCGTTACGTCTTCTTTGCTACCACTACCAGCCTACCAAGTAGACCCATGTGCCATGTGGCTCTGCTCGGCCCCGACGCCGCGATTTTTCCCCTGCATTTCGATCCCGATTAATTTTGAAATCCTGACTCATATTTACGCTATATTTTCTTTTATTCCATTTGAATTATGAAAGATCATTTAAAGCATTTTTAATAATCTTTGATTTTATTTCCCACGTCAGTTTTCTGTTTTGTCGTCAATTTCTGACTCAAAAAATGTTTTTAAATATTTAAAATGCATCGGGATCGGAATAATTTCGTTTTGTTAAAAATTTCTAATGAATTATCTCATTGCGCAGGCTCAGTACACGAAATCGTCTTGGCAGATGACAAGGGAGAATAAAATTGATACATCTTAAAAAGGGTTATACGTGGCCATTTCATCAGCTACGATGGCGAAAACAGAACAGGTTTTAAAGTTAGAGCCAGACAACGAATTGCGCTTCAGAGGTAAGCAATCCATGGTAGAAGAGCGTTGAAATTGATAAAAGTGGCGTTATGCTATTTGACCCCATCCCACAAGAGAATTTAAAGACAAGAGTTCACTTATGTTCACGAAATCTTTGGTAAATTACCTCGTATTTACAAATTATTCGTAAATAAAATTATTCTATACGTTTCATTTGATTAGAAACATTCAGCTTAATGAAGTACTACACGAGACACTAATTTAGTACTTCATGTAAGTGCACTGTGCATGTACATATACTACTCACACAAGAGTCAACTCACCATACATTTACAATTATAAACTCAGTTTTTTTATTCAGATATAACTATGGGCAGGTTTTACTTTAGGAAATTATAATGATCCAAAAGTACAGTCACATGAGCTTACAGTACTGCACTAATGTGTTGATGTTGCGACTGTTATGGCGAGTACAGATACTTCTGATGTCTGCTCAAATTATGACCCTGGGGGTAGGTTTACGTAATTGGAAAATCAGTAACTAAATGCCTTTTTCCCAATCCTATGTCAATAATATATGCGTTTAAGATAGAGTGATCCCGGGATTTTCACAAAACTTATGACTTGACTGAAATCTAACATTGTCTAACAACCTAAAGATGAACTATAAATCTTCAACAAATATAATCTAAATATCCAGTAAAATCAGTAAAATTCTCACACAAAGGTTTAAAAAAGATCAAGCAATCGTAATAATGACATAATTTTATTTTCTATAACACATAAGGTTGTTTTATTCTCATTTCACGTATAAAGAATAATATTGATAATAAATGTGTTGATGACTCCCCCGCATTTCCAAACATCCATTTCTATGGCAACTGCCATAGAGCTACTATCACAAATATTTTTTTTTTAATTTCAATATTCAAGAAGTGTCTATATTGTCATTATTTTTATTTTCAACCAATTTCACTTATAAATAAATAAAATATGAAGAAATTCCATGAACTTTTGGATCAACCCTCTTATATAATACATAAAGAATGGGACAGAACTACAAGCCAAATTGATAAAGGTAACTATGTTTATGTACATATATGCACAAAAATAAAAATATCTGATTATTCCCAATGTCTATGTTAGGTTACTGCAGATTCCTTATTTTTCACAAGTACTTATTATCATGAAATGGCACTTTGATGTCAAATCTCGAAAAAATTCATTTGCGAGGGGACAATCGATCAAGAGATTTTACATTTATTTCAGCACCTTAAAAATAAAAGCGAGTAATTTTATTTCGCAAGTGGTGCTTCTGCACACTTAATTCCTTGCGATATTAAGGAATTTACAGTAATTTACCAGGGTATGTTAGATATCTTACTTATAGTCACCATGAGATCTCTCTGTGATGTAGACTTGTTTATTTTGTTGATATAAACTAGAATGTTTGTATTTTAGGATATTGTCACAGAAAGTCCTTCCTTTGACCTGATGGCCTTCATGCCCCTGCTCAGAGATAGAATTTACGCAAAAAATCCAGAAGCGCGGCAGTTCATTGTCTCCTGGGTAAATGACTGTTATTTTTTAACAGAAGATTTTCATTTCTTTGAGTTCAGTTTTAATGGTATGAAATGCAAGTATTTATATACACTTGTAATTTGTTTATAATGGTAAATACCTTTAATTAAGGATTTTAAAATGCAATTGATATTAAGATTCAGTTTGAAGGAATATGAGAATGATACACTTTACCACACTTATTATTTTGATTGTTGTCCCTCCCATATATTCCATATCTAACTAAGTAAACATGTATGGCTGGTTTTCTGAACTTAAAAGAAATGCTTCCTCTTTATGAAGTATGTTTAGATTTCCTCATTTCTTCCTTTTTATTCCATAAAAGGATACTTTCTTTGTTTATCAGAAGCACTCTGTAGGTTTGGTAGAACGGCGTTAATTATTCCTGGTGTGTACTGAATCATGGTACGACCTGCTTGACCTATGAACTCTCTTAACCAGGTCATGGCCGTAAACTGAATGAGATCATCTGAAAGAAGGAAATTAATTGACAATTGTTTGAATACATTGCTGACGAATAGCCAGACATGCTATTTATAAATTACCATAGATTTAACAGAGAGATAGAATAACCAGTTCTTTCATTAATTCCATGTACAGAATATTAGAAATATACAATATTATAGATGAAGTATGACGATATGTATGATACTTGCATTAAAACAGAATAATAGTATATACCCATTTCTGTTACTTGCACATGTATCAGTTAAATACTTATAAATACAGTCACTTGCAACATTAAATTTAATACACACTTAAAATTACTACATTTTCATCTTGTAGTATGAACAGACACTTAACCATTACTTATACTTGTAGCATTAATAATCACTTTACTTTCTTTTATTTTGTAGTACATGTATCAATAGGTACTTAACATTACTGTTATTTGTAGTATTAACAAGTACTTAAGATTACTATATTCTGTAGTATCAATAATTACTTACCATTACTATTACAGTGAATGATGAGGATATTAGCCATGCCTTCATATTTAACACCAACATTATTGTTTTTTACTCCAGCCAAAAATTCAGTTAAAAGATCATGACACCTAAACAGAAAAACAACAATATTCTGTGTTCGAAAATTGCATACAATTTAAATGTCAAACAGGAAAATGAACAGCATGTCAATAGCTCTTCAAGTAGTGATAGCTATTTTTAAGGTTAACAGGAAAAACCATAACGAGCTTTAAGCAAGATTTCCTTATAAAACATGGCATTCATTTTTGTAGTGTATTCTTTGATCATTTTCCTTTTTTGAATCCTCTGTAAATAATTCAAAAGATTACTTTCACTGAATAACAGTAACTTACATTTTACGAATCTCAGGATTTGAATCCCCCAATATGTTGAACAATCCATCTAGGAATTCTGGGAGTAAGACTATCATGTTTATATCTGGTACGGCATCCAATATTGCTAACTGTACAAAGTAGGCAAGTACATTTTACATCTGGTTCAACTGGTTACCAGGTAATTTATAGTCACTGCCTGCAAAAAGTTATTATCAACTAACATTATGGTGCTTTTATTAGATATATCAAGGAATACAATGGTAGACCTAAATTACAAAGTAAAATATTTCTGATCAATAGAATATTTATAAAGTTATCTTTATGGACAGGTTTAATTTGTACCAATACTAGTGCTCTTTTGTGTGTATGTGTAAACTATCTGTAGGCTTACATTTTAACTTCAGACTTTTAAGATACTAACTTATGATACACTAAGATATATATTTCAACAAATATCCACCAATAAGTATTTGGTAGCAGTCATGTATGGTATTAATAACTTTCCATGTTTTTTCCGAGAGTTTCATTATTTAACTCCAATCTGCATATCTTCCTGTCTCATTATCTGTATCATATAGAAGCATGCTAGAAGGTGAACAGGCTGGTGACATATTGTATACCAAGGCAGCCATTTTCTTCACATATACAATTTGGTGTATTAATGTTACCAAAAGATAAGTGTAAAAGCTGCCAAAGTTCTCATTAAAACTTGCACAGAATATATAGAGCTTGTTTTCTGATTATATTCATCGGTTATCAACCTGATAATGTGACTATGCTTTGTAGGAGTACATGTACATGTAAATGCCTGTCCATAAAATGAATGCGTTAATTTGTGGATTTATCAACCAAGCTTTAAATCGCTGACATAACTTGGCAAATTAGACTACACAATGGTATGATTTTCTGTTAATTGGTTTCAACGCTGATGATCAGAATGTATTCTCATGTTTCCTAGAAATAGAAATTATCGTTCAAAATGATACTCCTCTTACAGGAGTACAATTAGCCAAGAACTCCTATTACGTATCTTTGTTTAACAATGCATAATGGAGTTTATTTAGAGTAAACAGATAAAGTTGATGATTTTCATGGGACAATGAAATATATGGAGATAACGAACAATCAAGCCCAAAGTCCATAAAAAGGAGCATAGCAAACACAAATCTTTTAAACATCAGAGGTAGGATCAGGTGCCATGGAGAAGTAAGCATCCCCTGCCGACCAGTCATACCTGATGTGAGCTCATTGCCTTGATCTGGAAATAATGGAAAAACTCTTTGCCAATTCAATGTGTATAAAACATGGCCTTACAATCTTTACAATTTGTCCGTGTTGCCTTTTTGTATCAATCCTTTCATTTGTAACACGGTTCTTATGGGAAAATATCTGTATCCCTGAGGTTTTATAATGGTGAAGGAATATGCAATTTTAAATAATTTGAGATTTTTTAAAAACCAATTATGCAAAAATTGTTCTGTCTTTTACAATTGATTGA
>PRKT01000169.1:159849-172349 GCA_003671525.1 Saccostrea glomerata | reverse complement strand
AAAAAGAACTTGACTTAGATATTCTTGTAAAAAACCTGTATACCAAATTTCATTTCAGCATGTGCAACAATGCTGCCCAATAATATATGCACAGATCAAAGCTGTTTGGGCTTTTTTTTTCCTGGAATAATTCTTTTAAAAATAATTCCTGTGTAAGATTCATTACTATACACATTTTTAATCTGTCCTGGTACATTTTTTCTGTATATTTATTGCATTACAGATTTGTTTTGAAAGTTTATATTCATTAATTACAAATGCTGCAGGATTACAGCATCAGTCCTATCATTGAAGCCATCACATTTGAAGATCAGTGAAAAGCTCAAAGAACTCATCATTTGCTGTAGAAGTACATAGTAACAAAATATGATTAACATAACTTGCAGTATGCAAGATACTCATTCCTTCCCACATTGTTGCAAGCTGCTGGTTTTTGTACCCACATTTGAACAGAATTTTAAATCTTCCCCAAATTGTGTGGCTTAATTACTGTAAACCAACTTTTATTCGCGACAACTGTATTTCGCGTTTTATCAAGGATAAACTAGTTAGCGACGATTAATTTTCGCAATCAAGCATTTTTGGATCTGTTGTTTATAGACAAATACACTTTAAGGACTGGTTCGCAGTGAGAAATATTCGCTATGACGAGGCTCTCGCGAAGTTTGCAAAAATTTCTCGCACGCGAATAAAAGTTGGTTTACAGTATTTCAAATGTTTAAATATTTCAGATCATCCTAATAGACATCATTGCCTTTCCCCTTTAACCGCTACAATAACACTAAAAACAACCTTAAAAGTTGTAAATTATTTGTATGTAAAACACCTGTCACCAAGTATATTTTCACTTCCAGATCTTAATCTTTGATAGTTGTAATCTTAAGTTTAACAAGCATTCTGAGAGTATTGTATTTCAATAGCATTAAAGCAGAAGAAAATTTTAACTTGATGTATGTCCCATCAAGGTAAATTCACATTCCCAAAAATTATCTCAATATCCATAAGTACTTAGAAACAATAGGCCACTGGGCCACATTGCTCACCTGAACAATATAGTCCAGCTTTTTCTCACCAATTTACCCCTCCCCCTTGTCATACTTTCTGTGGCCCCAGCGGCCCCATCCTACCTTGTTAATGAAGATGTGAAAAAGTTTTAATCTACGCTACCTCAGGAAGCTTCCACATAAGTTTAACCTCTCTGGCTCGGTGGTTCTTGAGAAGAAGATTTATATAGATTCTTCTAATATATTTCAATGAATTTGTTTCAAAAAATTCCATTCTTTATTTTGGTCCCATCAGGTTGTCAGATAAAAGCTTACTTCATTGTTCAGCTCAGGTCAGCTAAAAATACAGAAACTCAATGGCTATTAGTATTATTACGTCAAAAATTGTTGAAGCGGAAAGAAATGTTAATTTGATCTGTAACTCATTAAGATACACTCATACCAAATATCATGAACGTATTTAGAATTAAAGTGCAGAAAACTAAATGGGATAAACTAACAGACAGACAGACGAGATGGAAACCCTTAGTCCTAATAGGGGGACTAATAATGCGACCAGCTATCTTCTATATGAAAGTACATAAAAAGATAAAAATTAAAGAATAAGAAACCTTTTCAAAAAAGAGCGTTCCTCCATACTTTGTTTTACTCAATGTGCTTTAATGGCACGGTGCAATGGGCTACTCGTTACGTCTTCTTTGCTACCAGCCTACCAAGTAGACCCATGTGCCATGTGGCTCTGCTCGGCCCCGACGCCGCGATTTTCCCCTGCATTTCGATCCCGATTAATTTTGAAATCCTGACTCATATTTACGCTATATTTTCTTTTATTCCATTTGAATTATGAAAGATCATTTAAAGCATTTTAAATAATCTTTGATTTTATTTCCCACGTCAGTTTTCTGTTTTGTCGTCAATTTCTGACTCAAAAAATGTTTTTAAATATTTAAAATGCATCGGGATCGGAATAATTTCGTTTTGTTAAAAATTTCTAATGAATTATCTCATTGCGCAGGCTCAGTACACGAAATCGTCTTGGCAGATGACAAGGGAGAATAAAATTGATACATCTTAAAAAGGGTTATACGTGGCCATTTCATCAGCTACGATGGCGAAAACAGAACAGGTTTTAAAATTAGAGCCAGACAACGAATTGCGCTTCAGAGGTAAGCAATCCAAGGTAGAAGAGCGTTGAAATTGATAAAAAGTGGCGTTATGCTATTTGACCCCATCCCACAAGAGAATTAAAAGACAAGAGTTCACTTATGTTCACGAAATCTTTGGTAAATTACCTCGTATTTACAAATTATTCGTAAATAAAATTATTCTATACGTTTCATTTGATTAGAAACATTCAGCTTAATGAAGTACAACACGAGACACTAATTTAGTACTTCATGTAAGTGCACTGTGCATGTACATATATATACTACTCACACAAGAGTCAACTCACCATACATTTACAATTATAAACTCATTTTTTTATTCAGATATAACTATGAGCAGGTTTTACTTTAGGAAATTAATAATGATCCAAAAGTACAGTCACATGAGTTTACAGTACTGCACTAATGTGTTGATGTTGCGACTGTTATGGCGAGTACAGATACTTCTGATGTCTGCTCAAATTATGACCCTGGGGGTAGGTTGAGTGTAACAATAGGTATAACAAGGGGGAAATCTGGTAAAGAATAGCATTTCCAAAGTAACTCAGATGAGCAATGTGGCCTATGGGCCTCTTGTATGAAAGAAGTTGGGGAGTTTCCTTTGGATAAATTTAAAGAAATAAGTGCTGTAATCTGAAACCATAATGTATCAATATACATGTAATGATTTATACTGTTCAGGTCCTTTTACGGATGTGGTCACTGCTGAACTGAAGTTAGTAAATCCCTCTGAAAAACGAGTATGTTTCAAAGTGAAAACTACAGCACCAAAGCGCTACTGTGTGCGACCCAACAGTGGCATCATTGAGCCGAATCAGTCGGTCAGTGTGGCAGGTATGTTTTTCTTCAATAATCCTGATCGTTGAAATGTCTGCATACATATATATATGGGATTTTTTTTTCATTGTTGGGAAGTACAATATTCATATTTTAATAATGATAATTTGAAATTTCATTTCGGTCCATTTTAAGGTCATGTTTTCTTTTGTTTTGGAGTTATATCTATTCTCAATTGATTTATGTATTTTGATGTTTAGATTATTAAATATTGGTTAATCAAATATTTTTTTTTCTGATTACAGTCATGCTACAGCCATTTGATTATGATCCACAAGAAAAGAATAAACACAAATTCATGGTTCAAACAATGTTTGCTCCTGATGGTCCTATTGAAAGTCAGGAACAGTTGGTAAGTCCCTACATAATCTGGTTCACGCATAATCAGTGATTGGGAAGGCCAAAATGGTCAATGGGCCTATGGCGCAACTGTCAACATTTTTATGGGCCATTTCAAAAATGAATGGGCCATCAATATTATCTGAAGGGCCATTTTAAGAAATAACAAAGTGACAACAAATATGAAATACGAGAGAAAACACATTTTTAATCAACCGAATCCGATTTTTAACTCATGAAATTCAGTAAATTTAACAGTTTTGGAAAGGGAACAGCCCTACCATACAAATGAATGAAGTATTGTACCTCATGTATGTGCTTCGTTTAACTGGAAGTACTTTTTGACAGGTTTCAACCAATGAGATTTGTTGTTTTAAATTGACTGCATTTAAAACGAAAGTAAAACAAGAAAGAAAGTCGTACACAAAATATTTCCAAATAACATCGCTAAAAATTGAATGCGCACCTTGGTGCCATGATTGATTGATTTAATGCACCATTTTTCACTTCAATGTGCGTGGTGCAAGCCCTTCCCAATCACTGCATAATATATCAGGGGCTACGTTTTCTTTTAAAGTTGTTTTTCTAGGCCAATCTTCAAAAAATTTCAATAATAGAAAAATTTTGCACAAAGCATTTACATTTAGTAGTGATGTATTCAGCTTGACTTATATTAGGACCTCAATGCTGCAATGAAGCTGAGGTGGAAACACAGTAGAAATTCTATAAAAGCCATAACATGCAGACTTGTACTTTTTAACGTGAGGAGAGATAATGCATACAGTTAGTGGGGTAATCTTATTGTGACTTTGTTTATTTCAGTGGAAGGAGGCAACTCCAGACAAGTTAATGGACTCCAAGTTAAAGTGTGTTTTTGAAATGCCTGCAGACAGTAGTCACGGACCTGTAACAAAGGTAAGGGCTCCTTAACACAATGTTGTCAATCAAGACAAAAAATTCTTCAGCACCCTAATCATTATAAAACCGGTATTATACCTTATTGAAGTAGCACATTTTCCTTGTGTTAGAATTTGTAGATTTTGAAAATGATAATATACATGTAGAAAATATTACAATTCTCTTCATAGGATATGTTACATTATATTTGTGAAACGAGAAGGCATTATTCATCACAATTTTTTACATCAACCTAAATTTTGATTCTAAATCAAATCGAGTTTTGCTGAAATTAGGATTATATGAAGTTAGAAGAGTGTGATTATGACAGATAGACTTCCCATTTCTGTAAATTTCATATAAACTCTAAACCATTTCAGGACAGACTGACATTTTCCTTGCCAATACAATAAATCATTTTCTCCTTCCCAAAGAAATGGGCATGTTATTATGTAAAGTCAGGTTATAAAGACAGCTCAAAATGTTTTGTTGAAAAAGAAATTTCACTACTTCAATGTTCCTCACTGAAATACATATATTTCCCCCATATTATGAGCTAGGCAAGAAAGATACTTATGCACACCCTGTTTTGTTATTTTCAGCAGGTAAAAGAGTCAGATGAAAAACCAGCTTCCAGCAAGCCTGTCAAACAAGTCCAGTTAGAAACCTCACCACCCACTTATGTACTTACTCACCTTATTCACTTTACCTTGGCTTAAAGAGAGTGATGGGTTAAATTTATAATTAATTATCTAATTTAGTTAAGTACTATAAAGTGTGTTAGTCATCTGTGAAAATGCCTATCACTGTCTTTGTAATCTGCAAGCAACAAATTTTACTGGCCAGATTATGAAGCAACATCTTATGTACAACATCAGAATTGATCTTAATCTTTGCTGTCAGATATAGTAAAATGCATATGTTGGTACATTTTAAAAATTCCTTCAAAAATTCTAAGAAAATTATCTATTTATGAACCATTATCAAAACAACAGGATGATTTTTTAAAAAAAAATTGTATCAAATCTCTTCAATGCACATATTTTTTTATTTGAAGTCTAAGTGTTTCACAGTCTGGTTGTATCAACTTGAGCAATCTTTTAGTTTTTTAACTTTTTTTTTTGGAACTTGCTTTTGCTTAAAAACAAAATAATGGATAAAATCACTAGATCAGAAAGTTTTAAATATATACATACTTATCAATAATGGAAGTATCTTTCATATAAAGATTTAGTAAGAAAATGTAACTCACTTTAAATTCAAATAACAAGATATCAATCTTCTTTTAATTACTGTAAAAAAATTTTAATAATGAAAAAATTGCCTGTATTTATTAAAACCATCTTCTATAATATTGAGGATTAAGCACATGTTTTATTGCTTACTTTTGATATCTTGCTATGATAACAAGAATTGTTAGAATAAAATTCATTCTTTCAGGCATCAATAGTGGATTCTGAGTCTGGGAAAAAGGGGGACGATTTTCAGAGCTTACAGGCAGAAGTGAAAAAACTGAATGATGAAAACGCAAAGTTAAAGGTAATCTACCTAAGGCTGCTGTTGATGAAACAGTAGGTGTAGTATTGTATCTAGGTCATCATTGATTTAAAATATGCAAATCCTGATAACTGGGAGAATAAAAAGAATCTTTGATACACATAGTTTTTGGAGAAATTCTGAATTTCAAGACATTACTCTAATTGTAAATAAGTTTTGCAAATTATTGCTCTATTGTTGTTCTTTGTCATGAGAAAATGTTAAGTTATGATTAAGGTATATGTATGTTATTATGTATATGTTGTTTATTGCAGGAAACAGAGGTCAGGCTGAGAAAAGTGGCAATTAAAGATACAGTTTCCTCCCCTCCTTCATCAAGTGCACCTGCACCAGCACAACAGGCCATCCCAAACCTTCCCCCCATTGTATACCTAGTGATCGCGTTCATTTTAGGACTTCTTATCGGAAAATTCATCTTCTGAAATTTATCATTAACAGACAAAACATAGATTTGAAAATTTTCTGGGAAATTTGAATTTGATAGTAACAGCTGATCAACCATGAGAAAATGTTCCACCAGTTGCTGTTGATTGCTACAGATCCAGATTATTTCAGGCACCAACCACTAAATTTACTCTCCAAAGACTTCCATTGATGATTGTAAAACAAATTTAAGTAGGTTCCATGAAAAAAATTCATCTTGTTTATTATTATAAAAAGAATTTCTGTTTAAAATCAATTTTAAAAATGCTACATTTATTGTATAATTTTATTGACTTAACTGAATGGGATGTGAGATTTTAGTTCGTACATGCATCAGGTACTTCTGTACAAATTTATCTACAGACGTATAGAAATATGTATATATAAGTAGGTACATCATCTGATGTGTGATAAATAAAATATTGTTGATGCAATAATTATATGATGGTGTATAATGTATATATACCCCGTCAGATACATGCATGAGTTACTGTAAGGCTGTCTTTGTATATTACTATCAGGACATGGTGTGCAATGTATTGTTTGACAAGTAAATGCATGTTGATGTTAACTTTGTTTACAGACTTGTAATTGATTTCATGAACCAGTAAATCATTGACGGTAGATCTTTTTATCCCCCACCTTCGTCATTAAATAGACAATGAAGTATATACAATCTTTTTACTTGTTATTATACATCAGTTAGTTGTAGGTAGTTGCTATAAAAATTGTTTTACTGGGAATACTTGTCAGATTTTGTATGTTTTGTTGAATGTGTTAAAATGTAGAGAGTTTGTTAGAGTTTTTATCAAGTTGATGTATTTTCAACAGAAAATCATTCAGCTGTTCTTGGACAGCTCTGTCCATAAATTGATGTATTTTTGTTTAAATTTTAGTCACTAGTTATAACCTTGCCAAACATTTTTTGAAGCAAAAAAAGTTCTTCTGTAAGTGAAAATATGATATCTGACAAAAGTTAGCAAAATTTTCTTTTCTCCAACAATGTTCAAAGTCTCGGTCTTTGAAGTTGACCATTTGACAAACACTACAGAAGAAAAGTCACTTTTTATATTTCAGAAACTTATTATAGAGCATGTTACCCTGTGTAGAGTAGATTGGAATGAATTTCAATAATTGTGTCTTCCAATCAACAGTTAGGAAACAAAATAGGAATATGTCAGATTTTATTATCATTCAGATCTGTTAATATGCTAATGAAAAACAGAATTCAGTTGGATGTTGCTTTTATATTTGGTTTTGACTTAAAAAAAAGAAAGAAACTTAAACATTGAAAGTTGCTGGTTCTAAAGTATTTTACACTAAACTGGAAAATGTGAATTTTGCATTTCATTGTTGAAATGGCCTAAACTGCAGTTAGATACTATATCAAAATCTTTCAAAAGATTTTCTGCATATCAAACTTCAGCATTAGAATAGATGGAGTCTTTGAAATGGAAGAAGAAATTGGCAACTTTACTATCCGTATAACTTGTTAATTTTGAAACTTATCAATGAAGGCTTTATTAAGATTTCAGACTTGAAACATTCATAATATCCAAAAAATAATGCAAAGATTCTGGTGATGGAACTTATCTCTTATTGGTATAGGGAGGCATACCTACACTGTGGGTGTTTACCTGATCAGAATTCTTGTTTAACTTCATAAGTTATATGTTAAGTATTTATTGTATATATGTCATTCTATGAAAGGTTGTACCTAATAAGTGTAATCTAAATGGTCCAACATAATCTATTATTAAGGAAATAATTGAATTAAAATTATAACAATGTAATGTCTACATGTTTTTAAAAGACCTGTCTGATTCTGAAACGGTTTTCTTCAGTTTTAACTTACTTTACTTTCGCTTTGCAGAGGGAAGTAAACAATGAAGAGAATAATTTACAAAAAATTGATTAATCTGCAATTTACTGAGTCTGAGTCTTAAATTGTAATAGATACTACTTCAATCTACTTTCATCTATTAAATGAGGTTACCAGGTAATTTATAGTCACTGCCTGCAAAAAGTTATTATCAACTAACATTATGGTGCTTTTATTAGATATATCAAGGAATACAATGGTAGACCTGAATTACAAAGTAAAATATTTCTGATCAATAGAATATTTATAAAGTTATCTTTATGGACAGGTTTAATTTGTACCAATACTAGTGCTCTTTTGTGTGTATGTGTAAACTATCTGTAGGCTTACATTTTAACTTCAGACTTTTAAGATACTAACTTATGATACACTAAGATATATATTTCAACAAATATCCACCAATAAGTATTTGGTAGCAGTCATGTATGGTATTAATAACTTTCCATGTTTTTTCCGAGAGTTTCATTATTTAACTCCAATCTGCATATCTTCCTGTCTCATTATCTGTATCATATAGAAGCATGCTAGAAGGTGAACAGGCTGGTGACATATTGTATACCAAGGCAGCCATTTTCTTCACATATACAATTTGGTGTATTAATGTTACCAAAAGATAAGTGTAAAAGCTGCCAAAGTTCTCATTAAAACTTGCACAGAATATATAGAGCTTGTTTTCTGATTATATTCATCGGTTATCAACCTGATAATGTGACTATGCTTTGTAGGAGTACATGTACATGTAAATGCCTGTCCATAAAATGAATGCGTTAATTTGTGGATTTATCAACCAAGCTTTAAATCGCTGACATAACTTGGCAAATTAGACTACACAATGGTATGATTTTCTGTTAATTGGTTTCAACGCTGATGATCAGAATGTATTCTCATGTTTCCTAGAAATAGAAATTATCGTTCAAAATGATACTCCTCTTACAGGAGTACAATTAGCCAAGAACTCCTATTACGTATCTTTGTTTAACAATGCATAATGGAGTTTATTTAGAGTAAACAGATAAAGTTGATGATTTTCATGGGACAATGAAATATATGGAGATAACGAACAATCAAGCCCAAAGTCCATAAAAAGGAGCATAGCAAACACAAATCTTTTAAACATCAGAGGTAGGATCAGGTGCCATGGAGAAGTAAGCATCCCCTGCCGACCAGTCATACCTGATGTGAGCTCATTGCCTTGATCTGGAAATAATGGAAAAACTCTTTGCCAATTCAATGTGTATAAAACATGGCCTTACAATCTTTACAATTTGTCCGTGTTGCCTTTTTGTATCAATCCTTTCATTTGTAACACGGTTCTTATGGGAAAATATCTGTATCCCTGAGGTTTTATAATGGTGAAGGAATATGCAATTTTAAATAATTTGAGATTTTTTAAAAACCAATTATGCAAAAATTGTTCTGTCTTTTACAATTGATTGATTGTAAATTGTTTGACGTCCCTCTCGAGAATTTTTCACCTATATGGAGGCGCCACCACTTGCCGGTGAAGAGCTGCAAATTCGTCCTATACTTGGCACCTAGGGCCATTGAGCAGGAAGGGATCTTTTTTGTGCCAGCACCTAATGCGACACGGGACCTCAGTTTATACGATCTCAACTGAAGGACTGGTATCCACGTCCCACATTGGGATTCGAACCCGCGTCGACATAAGGATCAACTCCGCGACTCTAGAGCAGACGCTCTAACCACTGCGGCTCTTAAAATACTGCCCATAAGTTAATGCACTAAACGTAGTTTTTCATCATTTCATGTGATTTTAACTTCCAAATAAACTGATATAATAACTGAACAGCAAATATTTGAAGAAAAAAAAATAAAGATGCAAGGTACAGAAGAAGGAAATCTGCGAAATTCATTAAAAAATACCAATTCTCCCAAGATTAATCAAATTCAAGAGCTTTGATCGGTTCATCCTTTCCTGGAACCTTTTTATTTTTTTCTAAGTTGACCACAGCGCGTGGAATTTCCTTGATAATGGCAATATCTTCAATTTTTTGCTCAGCTGGGAACACAAGGTGATCCCTCTCCAGTTGTTACAGCCGTCAACGGCTCAAGGACATCTTGTAAATCATTCTATAAATCGGGTACTTTTATTTTTTATCTCCGTACCATCTATAAGTGAACCTTGGCTGTAGAATGATCGTTGCTATATATCAGGGTCTGACTTGAATTAAGGATCTTTAGGGCAGCCACTATTTCTTCTTTCCATGGTTGATCGATATCTTCAACAGTTAATTTGTAATCTTGTATCCCAGAGGACTCTGGAAATGTCTGCTGTTTCGTCAAACGAAGCTATAGTTGTTTGCGTACAGCCAACCCCACTTCATTTTCTTTCTCGGTTGTCAATGGGTTTTCCTGCCTGTCCTTTGGAAGTCCTCTTGTGTCATTAACGTACGCAGACACGCACCGGGTGGTCTTGTAAACATAACCGTATACTCCCTCTCCTGCTGCCTCTTCTGTCTCCACTACCAGCTTGTCTATGACTTTACCCTGGTTGCATTGCTCTCGTCTTTTCACTTTTTTGTTGGCCTATCTATAGATCTTCATCTTTTTGTCTTTGATGCATTTGCATTGACTTTGTCTACAGAAGTTTTTTTTCCTTCAATGGCATCTAAGGTTCGCTATTGAGTCCAGTCTTCTTTGACTTCTCCCTGCTGTATCCATTTTGCTTTGGTGCTGTCTGTTCAAATAGTCTTAATCTAACTGTATCCATTCGTTCTTTCCACTTCGTTTCCTCCGGATCCTTTGACATGTAAATGCTAGAATCGCCTTTAAATATTATCAACGAAAGTTTTTCTCTCAATCACTGGATATCGAATCCTACTCGAGTATAGATTTTTTCGTAATTTATGTTCTACTTTAGAGATTAGATCCACTGAGATGGTAATGACGTCATTTAGTGGTGTTTTCAGGGTCTCTGTAGTGGGCAGCACAGGATGTTGGACTGTCATCGGAAAATACGAGTTGTGCCTACAAGTTATAAGGCATATTTATATATTTATTGTGTTCATTCAAACAACATCGAAATATCGAAATGGGAGTCGTTTGAAAAAACACCACAGTAATGCTGCTGTCCTCGTCCAGGTGTACATTTTTTAAAAAGTTGAACTGAAAAAAATTGATAAAAAATTATTGAAAATTTACAGCGACCATCAGGATTTCGAAGCGTAAGAAACATATTGAGACATGTGAGATTTTAAGAAAATCAAGATGGAGGTAGAATATGTGGCGGAAGGAAAAACGCCCAAAAATCAAGATAGGGATGAAATGTTTTATTGAGGAAGGATAACAAAAATGAAGAGATAAAATCCTAAATAAAATTAGATTCAATCTTGAATCTATGTTCAAATGTATGGAAAATACATAAATAGCCTTCCAATATGCATTTTCATTCCATTTAATCCCGCTCTGTGATAGGAAGGTCGTGAGTTCGGATCTCGGCCGCGACTGACCTAAGTCTGTAAAAAAAGGGGTAGCAACTGTTCCTCGGCACTTAGAAGCGAAAGTGGCGGGTCCTTCGACTGAGACCTTATATACCGAGGTCCGTATTGGTTTTAAAGTGAAAGTAGATTCCAGCTACATATGTAGAGTACATGGCTGGTAATATTCAATTACACATTTTTATGGTAGGGTTTTCCCGAATCTATTTTTGAAAAATAATGTATGTCGTACAATGCCTAAAATGGAACACAGAGAACTTTTGTTCCCAAGTCGATGTCAACTGAAACCAAATAACTTGGCTTGATCCAAATTGGAACATTAAATGCAACTGTTCAGTATTTCATGAAATCTCTTTCCCAATTATCATGATTATCATTATTATAAGGTCCAAGATTATGTCCTCTTAATGACTTCAAAGTCACTTTTAAAGTCATATGCATACTTTTTCTCTCTGCGTTGATTCGATAAGAGAGCATTTTGCATTCATCAATTTCAAAACCGAAACAGACAACTGACATTTGAGTTAAGTCATATGCTACTAAGGCATCAATATTCTCGTTAACAGTCATATGCTACTAAGGCTATGGCACGCCAAATTCACAAAAATGAGATAAACCTAGTTTCACAATTGATAAACTAGGTTTATCGACTGTAAACTATAGTTTACAAACCGTAAACTATAGTTAACGATTCGTTAAGTATAGTTTTCATCTGTAAAACTATATTTAACGGTTGTTAACTATAGTTTACGAATGATAATCTAAGTTTATCTGTCTGTAATAAAACGTTAACAATAGATTTTGTTGATAAACATGGATTCCCGTCTGTAAACTATAATTTACGATCGTTAACTATAGTTGAGAGTTGTTAATCATAGTTTCACAAATCGTGAAACTATATTTATCAGATCGTTAACTATAGTTAACGGTTTGTAAA
>PRKT01000169.1:17500-147204 GCA_003671525.1 Saccostrea glomerata | reverse complement strand
CACCACTTTTTTAAAATTGGGAGGGGGTAGAGGGGGGGGGGGCTTGGTGACACTTTTCTGTTCGGTACATTACTTTCAATCTTGAATCTGCATATTTTCCAGACACAAAAGATGTGGGACGAGCTTCCAAAACAAACTATTTTTTAAAACTGCAGCAAAAGATTATTCTCAAAAAAAGTGAGCCCCCTCCTTCTGTATACTACAAGACATTTTTTAAATACATTTTTCTTCATCGTTTAAAAATATTTAATATGCATATCTCTAAAAGTTAGTAAGAAGATGGTCCAAAAATGGTATAGCTAAAGTTCGATGGAATCTTCCTTGCATGTTACTTGTGGATGTTCGGAGCCCTTAGACGGGGTTGTGAAGGTACATGGAGGAAAGCAAATACGCAAAAATCTACAGATCTAGCGAGCAGAAAGGACAACATTGTTTTTTTCAAATGATAAGAAGCATAAATATCTATTACAGAAAACCTATTCTCTCGCTCTCTCTCTCTGTACAAAAATAAGTGGGGATTCAAACCCTCGGAACCCTCCTCTGGTCTGCCAATGCTTTAATAGACTAGTAATATGGATTAATTCTCATTTATTATAAGTTAATTAAAAGGAATCAACAAAAACACACCTGAACATATGCATATATTTATATCATACTGGTACATGGAACACCGAACCGATTAAACTTATTTGTCAAATTGACAAATATTTTTAATTTTTCTATACGCGTGATTCGTCCGTACGTTTCGTCAGTTACACAGGTAAGCACAAAGTAAACAAGTTTACCGTTCGTTAAACCGATATTCGTTCGTTACGTGTTTGGTGTTCTCTATTGGGCGATGAATATATTATTTGTGCACCTCATTGAAGACAAACTTTTGGCGACCTAAAACCACATGTCTCTTGAGTGAGTGTCTCTGCTCACCAAGGCACTTTTATTTCTATAAATAAAGTGTTGCTAACTTAATTGTAAGCAATACAATGTTATCTGACATGTGTATCTATAGAAAAATATGTATATCCGTCCTTCCTCCGTCTTAAGATGTTCACGACTGCTGGAGGGAGTTCTAACGTAACGATTTATATTGAATATTTAAAAAAAAAATCCAAAACAATTTTATCTAGTTAGTGGTCTAAAACAAGTGCGACTGAGTTAAGTTTAGAATTCAACATCTTTTACAAATAAAGATTTTCTCATATTTTGTATAAGATATTAAATATAAAACTCAGAATTATTCGTGAAATCTACCATGACAAATTATTTTAGAATCTCCGAAGAATGGAAATATTACAGTTGAGTATTCTATTCTTAGGAAAATTTACAATTTTTTGACCTTCCATCATATTTAAACTTTGTAAATTTTAAAGCAAAAATATGTTTGATTTTTAGTTTATTACAGAATAGAAGATAAATTGTATACTCAGTATTACATTTCATATCTACTATATTTTTTCTTATCTTTAACACCTACGTAAATCATTTTAAAGGGATAAATTATAATAAATAATATTCATCATTTAATTAATTTCGATTTTATTAGAAAAATGATATGCTCTATGTAGAAATAGACAAATTTCGAAGAAATATTTTGGAAAAAATAATTTAAAAATATAAGATAAGATCACCATGACATTCTTTAAAAAAGTATTTTACATAATGCTAATGATGTTGATAATCATAATTTAAAAAAAAATATTACAACCATTTTAATTTATACACAAATGTATTAATGTTAATTTATTGTTCATTAATTTATATATTAGATGTAAATATTTCTATATTTCAAATATAATTAATTTTGGCACGATTTTTATTTCCCACATTATCTGAAAACAAATTTAACTTAATTTATCTTAAAAAGGACAGAAGTTCCCCTCCGACGAGTACTTTAGAGGGTTGAGCTAAAGAAATGTCACAATTACGTGATATCTAACATATCTTTAATAATCATTTTTCTGGGGAGGAAATTCTTCAAAATTGTAGTCAGTTTTCAGTATTTTCAATAATCCTAACAACCAGAATGAATTTGAATTACCATATATATTTTGGATTCAAAAACTTCATAAAAATCCTTACAAACAAAGATACATACAAGGTTCCAGTAAATGTTCTACCAAGCCTTTTCTTTACTCCTCACTAAAATTTTATATAGTAGTGAAGGCGAACCTTCAGGGCTACTTTGCAGCAATATATTTGAGTGGTGTAAATCAGATGTGGATACCAAAATATTCCTAGGAACAATTGGAAAATTTGAAATCATAAACTTTTATCTAAATCAATAGTATAAAAACTTCTGACTTTTCAACTTTATATAAAACCATTTTGACCATTTTGATATCATTGACAGCTGCTATTGTTAAAATAAAAAATGAACTCAATTTACATACTTTGCCATCTGAACATTTGCAAAATTATTTTGTTAAAAACCATTCTGATTGTAAACACAAGTACTCTGAGGTTGATATGAAAAAGGTGCTTGCGTTTCTGTTACAAAATATCAATGTGGTTTTTGGAGACCAGGTCTTCTAACAATTAATTTATTGGAATTTCCATGTTTACCAATTGCACCCCGTAATTAGCAGACCTATTTTGTATACATATGAAGCAGAATTCATCCAAAATCTTATACGTAAAAAGAGGAAAACACTTGATATGGCCTTCATCTCGACATTTAAATATATAGAAGACGTATTGTCAATTATATGTAACAATTTCCATTTTAATAACGATACGATATATCCCGATGAGCTTGAAAAAAAAGATACCACAGAGTCTGACACATTAGTTTCATATTTAGATATTTTAATTGAAAAGGATGATAATGGTATTCTAGCAACAAAGCTTTATGATAAACCTGATGACTCTAAGATTTCGATAGTCAACTTCCCTTACTTATGCAGCAATATACCTTCATCACCTGCATATGGGGTTTATATATCTCTCAGTTGTTTCAACACGCAAGAGATTTCTAAAACGAGGAAAATTGTTTCCAAATTAGTTGATGAAACAAGAATATCAGCAGTATCGTTTAAAGTAATCATTTCGTAAGTTTTATACTATACCATGACCTTGTCAGCAAATACAATGTATCATTGAATCAAATGCTGATTGACGTTATTCATACTTATTCATACTTCATTGTTAGACTATTATATACACACTGAATTGTGAAGGATTTTCCCGTTATTTCCCGATCATGACAAAGAGAACACAGCCAATGTGACTGGTCGGCAAGGGATGCTCACTCCTACTGATGTTTCGGAGGTCTGTGTTTGTTCCGCTCCATTTTGTATTGTTTAATGGACTTTTGAGCTTGAATACTGTTCTTTATCTCCGTGCATTTATTGAAATCTTTAATTCTACTTTTAAATAGTATAGGCCATGTTTTATCAATTAATTATTTTAATTTGTATGTCGACTTGATATACCCGTAAATGCTACTGACGTATACGTTTAAGTTTCAAGGATTTCAACAATTCATCAAATTTAATGTCCTTGCTCGTAAATACGTATCCTATAATTGGGACATCATTGCTAAACGTTAGGCCACTGTTTTCATACTATATTTGACAATGCAATATATCCTTGATCAGTACGCAGGGGGTGTGACTGGTCAACAGAGGATGCTTCCTCTCCCTAGGTACTTGATTCCACCTCTGGGATTTCCAATGGTCCTTGTTTTATCCCCTCTTTATCTATCGTTATTTTTTTTAATAGATTTCTTTCAGATCAATCATTGTAAGTTATCTTTACATTTATATTAAAGTTATATCAAACAGTGATTAATCTTATAGATCCGTTGATGAAAGGAGCCGTGAACAGGACAGAAACACGGACCACCAGAAAACACCAAAGTAGGGATTAGGAGCATAGAAGGAGTAAGCATCTCCTGTTGACCGGTCACACACCTCGTGATCTCTATGTATAGATCAGCTATATCGTAACCGTATAACAAAAAAACCTTGAACAAACGGTATGAAGCACGTAAGATAAAAGTACAACCTAAGATTGACAGTTTAACTAACAAGTTCATTATAATGACCATAGAAAAAGACATTAATTAAAATCCTTGATATATTTTTTTAAAGCTTGTCTTTGTTTAAAATTTATTGCATTCTGTGTCGAATACGCTTGGAGATTTTACACTATATTTCCGAGAGATTTTCTGTACACAAACACACCCATACACACACACTTAAGAAATGACACACGCCTATAGGCATGTGATGTTTGAATGATGCCAAATAAAAATGAAAGTTAACGTTAAAAATAGAAAACTTTAGTCATCCCTATTGTCATTCAGTTCATTAATTAGTTGCCTATTATCGGTTTTAATCAGTAAAACATCTGAACATAAAACAGAAGTGACAAACTCTCCAGTCTTTTATATCAAGTTCACCTGGCGTATCTATTTAAATGAATGTAATTTATAAAACGACATCGATATATTTAATTAATGTGTTGAATACCATAGTCAGGGCTTCGATTTGAATTTTTTTTTCAATAGAATTATTGTTGGATTTAGTTTTATCTTAGGATTTGATTTTATCTGTACCTAAAAAAAACTACGACTAAAAATACTGTATCCAATTACAAGGAATTTTTTTTGGAACTGAATCAATCCATATTTACCTGCTCATCTAATCACTGTGGATTAATTTTTCGAGATAAGAACTTCTGTAGAAAAAACATGTATTAATAAAATTGAAGGCTATTATTACCTCTTTGATACCATATCTGTGCTGATGTTATTACTAATATGTAGGCGGGATTTCTTTAATATCCCTTTACTCCATTTCTTCTCTTTTTTCGCCTAGTGAAATAAATCAAGTTTCGTTCCAAACCTTTATATATTTTCATGTAAAAGCATATGTGTAATGTGCATTAAGAAATTTTCTTGAATGTTAATTCAATCCAAAAGAATTTTACACACATTGCTTCGGACATCCTGAACTTCACAGATAAGTACTTTGCAACTTTTAATTAGTGTGTTTAAATTTAAGCCCGCTTTAGGACATTTTAGGAAAGCGAATCGCTCCAGCCCTCATAAATTATAAACTCATTTATTTTTTTTTTACAAAAAAGTTTTAATCAAAGTAACAATGTCTGTAACATTGCATGTACTTACGGAAGCCCGTTGGTGCCACGTACGAAAAATATTTTATCTGGCGGCCGCCACTTGTAAATCTGGCGGCCGCCAGATAATTATGTGGCGGTCGCCACTTATTATTTGGCGGCCGCCACATAATTTATCTGGCGGCCGCTATATAACATCTGGCGGCCGCCAAATATTTTTCTGGCGGCCGCCACTTATTATTTTGCGGCCGCCACATGATTTATATGGCGGCCGCTATATAACATCTGGCGACCGCTACTAATTATTTGGCGGCCGCCACATAATTTATCTGGCGGCCGCCAAATATTTATCCGGCGGCCGCTACATAATATTTGGCGGCCACCACATAATTTATATGGCGTCCGCCAGATAACACCTGGCTTCCTGATGCGCGCGCATGTTTTAATGTGTGGTTTTAGAGGTGGATGCAGTGTAAAAATTATAATAGCAACATCAATCAACCAAACTTGTAAGAGATTTATTATGAATCAACACTCCAATCCACACTTCTAGTAGATATGTTTTTGCATAGAGCAGATTTATATTTGATTTGAATTATGCAAGTATTTGTAGAGTGTTTAAATTATTAAGAAGCCTCATCCACTCACCTTTTGCAAAATAATTTATGTGGCGGCCGCCAGATATATAAGTGGCGGCCGCCAGATATGTATGTGGCGGCCGCCAAATAATAAGTAGCGGCCGCCTGATAAAATATTTTTCGTACGTGGCACCAACGGGCTTCCGTATGTACTACATTTAAATATTCGATTGTGAAAATTATCAGGAACAAAATTGTTTATTGTAAATAAAGACATGATGTTGATAATTTTAACATTTAAAACAGAATATTTTAACCAGAAAACTCAAATTTATTAGAATTCAATTTTGCATCAACAACTATAAAATACACGTTATCAAATTCAATTTTTAAGAATTTGGCACTTCTGAAAGGAAGTTTTAAGACTAGTATTTCCATTTCTTTGATGAAATACATGTTTGGCAATTAAAGATCTACAAATCTTTTTGTCAATGTACTAGTACTTCTTTAATGAATGGTATTCTCCTTGAGAAAATAGTTTTTTCAAACATAAATCTTTATCAAAAGAAAAATTAATCGGGTACTAGTATTGAAATTATGAATAATTAGACCAGAGCACTTTTAAACGATATAGAACAGCCTTTTTTGTTAATATGCCAAGAAAGCAAAGTTGAGTCAGGCTTGGAAATCAAATAGCTTCATTGACATCTGTATAATGTACATGTATCATGAATGAAATTCAAATACCCTAATTTGATTTATTAATTACTTTAACTTCCTTGACTAATGTTTGTGCATGAAATATTTACTATACTTTTATTATTTTAATCTTCAGATTGAATATACTTACAGAAGTCTAATTCCATAGAATTTTCTTTAATTTTTCTGGAAAATAACTGTATCCTGTCCATAGCCAATATGAATAAAACTTCTAAATCAAGTTTCCGTGAAAGATAAGCATCTCATACATTGCAATTTTATTGAATATTTGTTGTGAATTGTTTCAATGAATGAATGGAAAATATCATATCTACCGTATCTAATATGAAATTGTAGTCTTGAGACCAGTATTAAATAAATATGAAAACAGAAATTATCCAAGAGAGTGACTAGTAAAAAGGGTTGTTGGTCGTGAATCCAATTTCGAGTTCTCTTTGCAGCAGTCGTGAAATAACCAGTTAAGTCGTAAAATCTTCTTCAGAGATCGCCTAAAGTGTCTACTCAAGAAGACGTATATCCAGAAATTAATATGATTGACAACGTATACCAGTACATTCAGAACTGTGGATAACTTCAAATCGGCGGCAGGAGAGAAGATAGAGATGTTCATGGCTTTTGCGACAAAGTAGCAGCCGTTAGGGATTTCTGCCAGTAGAAAACACGACACAATGGCAATGACCATGTAAGATGTCCTTCTCATAGAACGATTGTCTTTTTTCTCTCTTTCTCGGTTTTCACTAGCCCTTATTTTTGCCATTTGATTTTTAGTAATATGCAGGCGTCTAACAAGCAATATTGTTGTAATAGTCAGTACAGCGCAAGGGATAAGTTGCCCGAAAACTCCCCGCGAAACACTGTAAATTTGCACAATATCAGAGAAATGCGGATTTTCCATACAAACACATAAAGATTTTCCGTCAATTTCCACTGAATCATACGTTGTACTAAAAAATGTGATAGAATACATTACAAGAGCCGCGATAGCAATGACAATCACCCATACAATGGACATCTTAATCGTGCAAATTCTCCGGCCTAAAATGGGGAAGGACACAACCACATACCTCTGGACGCCAAGAGCCATGGTGATCCAAACTGACGTCTGATGGAACAGGGCGGCCAGTATACTCCCATAGTCGTAAAACAAGCACATAGGGTAGGGAAGAGGTTGACTAGTGTCGGCTATCCCATAGGCATAGATAAAGGGTGGCGAGATGACGTTTCCCGCCAAGATGTCACTGACGGCGAGGCCGATAAGGAGAACGGATGTCGGAGACAGAAGATGCCTTTTCGTGAAAACGACAATGACTAAAATGTTAGTAAAAAGAGTTAATAAGGCTATAGATGGACAGAGAACGGCATAAATTTCAAACGGCGAGGGGTATGGAAAAGGATCACAGAAGTGAGTACCATTGTCACTGGAATTCATTGTCAATATGACCATCAACGATGAATTCATGCCACTCACCCTTCAAGAAAACAAGTATCTCACATCCGTGGAATATTTCTTTCTTTTTATCCAACCGTTACCCAGCATGAACCACTTTAGAGTTCCAGTGATGTTAAAACCACTTTATCTACTTCACCATCAATAACACATAAAAATTATAACCCTCTCACAAGTTCCGTCACATTAAGTCAGACCAGATTTGTTACAAGGAATGTTTAAAATACAACTCTTCGTCTTATGACAGTTTGCGGATTACGGCGCCCCCTATGGAGAGAGATCATCCTCATCTCTCGAAGGATCTGTCATGCGTAATTAGGATCCCCTGCTACCGAGTCTGTCACAATGATAGGCTATGACGTACAGAGGTCACTACCGTCAATCCCGGGGTCAATCCCTCTCTGTTACACGGAAACCATTTCCACAACTATTTCCCCAGCCCTTGTTACTGGGAGAGGGCCGCTTACATCTCTTTTCCAATTAGAATCAATTTATACGATCACGTTATCCATAGGGCTATCTTGGGCAATTGCTGGCAAAATTAATATTTCGACAGATTACACAGGATTTCATATTCTTTCTGACCAAAATGAGAGGATCAATAAGACAACGTTCTGGCAATACAAAGAATATTTAACAATGTTGTTTCCCAAAATTAAATAGGATTTTTTTTCGTGTTTTGCATTTATGTACTTGCATTTTACTGTGAATAAACAGCTTTGTGATATTAGTTGTTGAAAAAAAGTATTCTTAAATATTAACATTCGTAGAACTTATTTAGACAGATAATTGTAGAATGACTTTTTTTTGGGATAGCATTTGTTTTTACTATATTCTTTGGTAAGGACTGATTAATTGTTACAGTTCTACCGATTGAAAGCTTTGATTTCAGATATCTTATCACTTTTCTGCTTTACCACCAATTTTCATATAATTTTCTAAAAATTCTGTCGAACATCACTTTTCTGGCTATCAAAAATTATTATCAGAACAGAAGGTGCGATTTCAATTTATCTAGGCTCATACTACCTGGGTTATGATTAAATTTTGTATTTCAAAGGCCTACGTTTAATAAGCAGCGCGGTGTCTGAAAAATCCTGAACATAATAACTGCATCATTTCTGAACGTCTTGTCAGACTCTTGACTGCGTTCACCTGTTTAATCTTTTCTCTGCATTTTCTTATTGTTTTTGTGGATAACGAACTGTGAAATTTTAGAGCTTTAACAAAAAGACAGGTAACCATGAAATTACTCAAAGCAACATTAAGGTAAGTACTTTCTTTTCGAAATATATGTTTCTAAAATATATTCTTTCATATAATCAAACAGTTCATTTCAGGAGACTTTAAAATCTTTAATTTCTGAATGATATTTTTTTTTCGGTACCTCTGCTAAAGATAATGTCGCCTTGCCGTAACCGAGCGACTATTCATCTAGCTGCGGCGTGTCACCACACTTTGATTTCACTTGTGTAAGAATACTTTTTTTTTAGTAAGGAGTCAATCACCTGTAGGGCGACCATACTTCGATTACTTGTCTACATAATTTTGATTTTAGTTTTGCAGTGATTGGCCGAGAAAATTAATTATGGCTCAAATTAATGAAAAGGAATGACAAGAGCAGCAATTTATTTGATGCTCTCTTTACTTTTGATTGCTCGGGAAGAGCTCTTCACTCTCTCATTATTTGTGAATGCTCCCTAATTTTCGTAATACTTTTTACTGGATCCTCTTAGGGAAGAATCAATGAATCGGTTCTCCAATAACACATTTTTTTTTCCAATTTGAAATGATTCATTTGGAAATAACCTACAGACACTCGGTTTTATGAATGAAAATCTTTTCTCCATACTAACAACAGTTTCGGTCCAGACTGCAATGTTTCTTAACTAGATCTCTGTTTCAAACCAAAAAATTGAGTGTAAGGTTATGGAATAAACTGGAACTTCCACTTATTGATCTGTTATTTAGGAATCTGTAAAATTCCATTGAATTTTTTCCCTCATTTATCACAACTTGACTGTTTTCACCCTCTTTGTTGACGTGCATGTTGCGGTTCGATATATGTTTCTATTGTTTGGCGCCTTCGTTCGGACACCTATTTGTATCCACAAGTTCGTGACCAGACAAATTTTCCTCCAAACATAGAGAATACAGCAAGTAATTTATAACATGACCGACGAATAATGATGGCAATGAGTAGCAATCTATAAATGCTGTCTGTCGGATGTAAGACGATCGACCTTAACTATAATAGTTAATATTTGATGGGGCATTTTGCGGTAGAAGAATCAAAACTCCACTTTGCTAGAAGACTTGTATCTTATACTACTGTGGAAGCATCAATGTTCGCGAGGACCAATGTTCGTTGATTTCGTTGGTCTACGATCTTTTTTTTCAATATTTATTCATTGCATTTCTGTATATGTACGAGTTACCAACGAAATTGCCTTCCCACGAACCAAAAAATTTTGCGTACCCAGAAACATTGACCCCCACCGAATTAAAATGATTCCACAGTTTGCTGTACCAGAGAGACATTCAACCCTTTCTCTCTGTTTTTGACAAGTTATCCGAACTTGAGGTCGAAGTTTGAATTTTCTTATCTCTTTTATCGTTTGTCTGAATTTTTTTCACTCTATTTACATTATCTTACATATTTGTTCAAATCCACGAATTATCTGTAAAACTGGACTAAGAAATATCAGTGATCTTGAAGACCAAAGCTATAAAAAAGCTTTAAAGGAAAAACCTCAATAAAAGTGTTCAAGATTATGGAGATCTAAACTTTGTAAAATGAACAGCATAGACATGTAGAGTTTTCCAAAAAAGAAGGTTTTCCTCGTATATGATTGTGTATATCTGTGGAGGATGGAGGAATAAAAGAATGAAATAAAATGTTTCTTCTCTAAACAAAAAAGAAATGATCTTGTAGGTCAACACGGGACTTCCATGAGATCTTTATACATCCTCCTCAATGGCAAAATAAAAACCAAAATGTAATCTTTGAAATCAATTGCAAGTGTTTTAATCAGCATGTTCATTTCAGCATGTTCGGCTGGAAAAGAGTGAAGTTCTGTGAAAGAATTGCAAAGTACGCTATCTTAATTATAAACAAAGGTTCTACTTTTCTCTGATCGGTGCTCTTGACCCAGTGTGAGTTCAAAATAAGGAGTACAACAATTATGAGATCCATTTTAATAAAGATCAAGGTGACTTTGATGTGCTGTGCGGCACGCCGCACTGCATTTCACTACATAATTTAATAACTATAGGAATTCCAATTGTGAAACTTTTAAGTGAAAAATGTATATATGTATATCCATTCAAAAAGTTTTCTGTGTCCTTTGATGTTAATATTTCAAAATATCTTCTTTTCAGTAAATGGGTGATGCTTTAGGAAATGTTATGTTGTTTGCATTTTCATTATATAAGTGATTTATACATCCTTTTATGTTAAAAAAAAAATCTCAGCAAGGCTTTCGGATTAGTGCTGTCCATTTAGATCAGTAATAAGACAAAGTTCATTTTAAGCAAATTCAGTCATCAGAACCATTAATGGGTTAAGAAGAATATTTTAATTACACTTTTTGATAGAAAACTCATACTGAAGTATAAAATAAATTCATGCTGATAAATTTGCAGTTCATTGTTTAGTGTGATCTTCAGAAGCATTTGATTCAGCTTTATCAAAAGGATATATAGACAAATGGAAACATAATATAAAACAGAAACAGAGAAGCATTTAATACCGGGATTTTTTATATATAAGCTTCCTTCAGCAGTGATTACTTTGATTAAAGATTAAAGTTTATTTTGTTAATAAAGATCTTTGAAAAACACCTGGAGGGTTTATGTCTCGTGTTCTCGTTATGATAAACAAGAGCATGTTAATTACGTAGCAGGTACCCCAAAATAATGAAAACAATTGTAGTAAATCTACACCGCTCTGTTTATTTCCGCTTTAGATTTTACATTCTAAGTCCTCCCTTTAGCAACTACCCTCCTGAGTATCAATTACACAGTACTCAAATCACTTAAACCAGAAAAAAAAACACTTTTCGTGTTTATACAATGAATAATAACGTTTTGGAATGTGTGACAATTCACATAAAATTCACAGTGTTCACATTCGCTGTCCAACTTCATTAAACTTTGTTGAGTGTGTCAAATAAAGCCATTTGATAAAAGATGGAAACTTAGTAAATACTGCAAATACTGCAGTATCTGTTGTTTATAATAAATGATTTATTTTTCCCTATCAAAAAACCAATGTACATAACTGTTGTGTTTCAAGTATAACGTACGTTTATGCAATGTTCAATATAATTATAAGCCTCCAGCAATTGACAATAAGCATGTAAATGAAAAACAATGGGTCTTTAGCCATTTTGAATAGTTAATGTTTCACAAAGAGAGAGTAATGAATAATACGAAATTAACAGCAAACTATCAGTAAGTTGGGAAAAGCAATTAACAGTAAGGCATTGACAATGGATGATGACAATAAACAACTGCTTTCGTGTATTTTGCAGAAAGCAAGAAGCTATTATCTTGAGAGAATTGGCAACAAGAAATGAGCAATGCTAACAGACAATGTAGTTTGATGATTTAGAATTTCAATAGAAAACGCCTGGCATCGGATTTAATCGAACCATTCATAGTACATGTATGATAACTTACAAAGAAGAATACGGATAGATGATGTTCTTCACGCAAAAGGAAAGTCATGTGTGAAACACTTAAACACTGGCACTGTAAACGTAATAATAACAAGGAAACATTGATGTAACCATCAATTGTCGCCCGGGAAATACATAAAGTAAACAATGAAAATGAGTCTTGATCATCAAACCGCTTCGATATGTGTGAAAAGGCATGCGTCTAATTGATGGAGACGATAGTCACGAATATTTTTGAAAACGTGTAGTCGGATAAAAATCAATCAAAACGATACCATTTTAAACTTGATCAATTCTCAAATAAATGTTGGCTGCGCAAAATATAAATTGAAGCAAGTCACACGCATCACCTATATTTAAAAATGTATTATTTTTCATTTTTAGAATATAAAATACGAACTGTGCAGGGTACGTTTTTTATCCGAGAAGTAAAATTCGATGTTCTAAAAAAAGGGACCTGTCGTTTTTTCGATAGTTAATGATAAGCAACTTTACATATTAAATATGAAAAACGTAGATATTTTATAAATATGATTACAGATTCGCTTTATGGAAGTAAATATATTATGTGTCTCGTAATTTATAAACGGAAAGAACATTCTGATTAACAATATTTTCAATGTTTAGAAAACCTTCAATTCTAAGTAACTACTCCCACCCCATTCCCCATACAACAACACTTAAACTTTTATGTATAGAGCAGCCCGGTCCTCCGGGCTGCAATAAATATTCACAAAAATGTACTCTTTATACATGTCAACATGTAATTTTTATTCATTTTTGATAATTTGCTATAATAATTTTTCATCCGATGCAGATTATCAGTGAGCATTGTATAGTTAATTCACAATTTCTTCGTGGTGTTGTTTTGACCAAATCAATAGTTTTTCTTTCTTATTCCGGTACAATTAACCAGAAAAAAAACTTTCACCAATTTGATGTACACTGCTGCAGTAATGAAGCTCCTTGTAAATATGAATTCTTGTCTTAAAAGGGATCTTTAACATATAATTAGCACCATTAATTTAGAACATACTTATTAATGAGAAAATGAGAAATAATTACAATCAACTAAAAAAAAAATTCTGACGAGGATAAAAAAAGGGGTAAGATGAACTCATCTTTGCTAAAATATTATATATTGTCTTGCAAAGATAAATCTTTGATATAATTTTTTAATTGTTTTTTTTTATTGTCAATATCTTCTCTCTCTCTCTCTCTCTCTCTCTCTCTCTCTCTCTCTCTCATTTAAGGCATAGACTCAACACAAGTATAATGATGTATAATGATGTTTTATCGATATCCAGTAAATTCAACACGATTTTTTTGCTATTTTTGATTAATAAGAATATTGGCAGAATTAGATGGATTATTTATTAAATTATAAAGACATACTTCTGTAGATCAAAATTGTTAATTAAAAAAAAGTATTATTTCTTTTCAGTAATATCAAAATTTAGAAAGTGATATCAAATTTCAGAATTATGAAGTTTATATACCAGCAAAACTCGGTTATAACGAAGTCACTGGGACTTATGGAATTACTTCGGTATAGTATATATAAAATGATGATTGTCAATATTTAATAGAGCTTTGATACCTAAAAATATTTTGATATCATGTTAAAAAAAAACAAATGAAAAGATTTTCAAAACAAATCTAATCCAGGACTTGAATTTATGTAAAACAGTAGGAAGTAGAAATTACTTTGTCAAAAATTCTTTGGTTTATATACTGTAACTTTAAAAAATCGAACTTTTTAAATATACGTATAACAGATATCCCCATGCGTCCTTACAAACCAAACAATGGATAATCTAGATTTGAGAAGAAACTCGGAATAAGAAATATCACGTGCTTCCTTTGATGTGATTTCTTTAACAGATAAAAAATAATAACTTTTCTCGTAAGAGAGGATTGTAATTCTCGTAAAAGCTGTGTGATGGAGGTATTTATTTAGGACAGTCATTACTTGATCTATATATATTATGTTTAGCGAAAGTAAGATATATATTTACATGTAAAATTAAAAAACAAAACAAATGTTTTTAAAACTTTATCTTTACTTAAGGCCTCACTTTAGGCGTAAGAGTACAAACATAACACAATTTTTTAATCATCTGAAACTAGACAATAAAAAAGGAACAAACTTATGAACAAGAGTTACATACATGCTTATTCATGAGATCACCTTCGAATATATAATTAAAAATGCAAAAAAAAAATCCAAAATGCTATGCATGAAGTTAACGAACAGAATTCAAGCTTAAAAGTCCATTAAACAATACTAAATAGGAGCAGAGCAAAAGCGGACCTCCAAAACATCAGAGGTGGGATCAGGTGCCATGATAGAGAGAGTATCCCCTGCCAACCGGTCACATCTACCATGTACTCCTTGTCATTATCGGGAAATAACGAAAATCCATCGTCAACCCAGTGTGTAAATAATGAATTAACAATTAGTATGAAAAACGTCAGTCAGCATTTGACTCCATGATAAATTGTACAAGGTCATTGTATCGACCATAAAACTAATGAAATGATGACTTTAAACGAGATTGCTGATATTCATGTTTAATCAACTTGTTTGTCAATGATTTACCTCGTTTCAGAAATTGTCCATACACAGAACATGCTCTTGCGTATCAAATCAACTGAGAGAAATAAACTCTGTGTGCAGTTGATGAAGGTATATATTTATATTGCTACATAGGTAAGGGAAGCTGACGATAGAAAGTTTAAGTCAACATTTATATCTCCCAATTGATTTGATACGCAAGAGCATACATACATTCTAATTCTGAAGTTATTGCAAGCCCATACAAATAAGTTTCTGAACCAAGGATATCAACAATTTTGTTAAATATAATAATTTCGCAAGCTCTATGGTCGATACAATGACTTTTCCAGCAAGTGCAATCCATTGTAAAGCCCTATTTTGACTGACCTTTTCATACAGATCATGGATGCTGAATAAGTTTTAAAGAAATGAACAATTACAACTTAAGCAAGAGTGTAAAATTTAGAAGTTTATGAAGTATGCCTCATATCGCCTTTGGATAATAAAAAAAAGTTCTTTTTTAAAAGCTCCGTATTTATATCAATGGTTCATTATTTGAATTCTATATCCCATTTTAAATTCAATGGGCTTTCTGTAGATATATATATACCAAGCTACAAATTATATTTGTTAAATAAAATGTAAAAAAAAATTGTAAGGTGAAAAACTTAAAGCATTCCTTTTATACAAAGCTTTGAACTGTAACTTTTCTTACTTTGTGTGACCGGTCGGCAGGAGATGCTCACTCCTCCATTGCACCTGATCCTACTTCTGATGTTTTGGAGGTTTGTGTTTGCTCTGCTCCTATTTTGTTAGTTGCTTTATGGACTTTTGATCTTGAATAATGTTCGTTATCTCCATATGTTTAATTTATACTGCCTACTCATATCAATGATCTTCGAAGCCATTGTTCTTGCTTAGCACCTGAAAGCTTTTTGTCTTTTTTACATAAAAATACCTTTGACATGTACAGGATTATATACTAAAAAGCTTGACAGAGCGGTAAAATAGTTCCAAGTTTAATTTAAAGATACTTTTAATAATAACGTATTGGCATGGAGAACGTCCTAGACAATTTTCTTCCAGAATACCAGTTATCGAACCTAGTCCATTAGAAATTTAGTCTCAATGTAAACAAAAAAAAACAGTGGTGAAAGTCTGATGGCAAACAGCTTGTATTTATTTTGAACATGATTTATTGCATATTTAGAAAAGGTATGGAATAGCATTATACATCGTGGCAACTAACGAGATTCACTAGATAGGAAGGAAGACACAAATTACACAGTATTTATGGTAATATTGTGTATACGTATTAATGGGATACCCAACACTCGACAGGATAAAAATCATTTGCATTGACCTACTTGATTGACAAAGTTTGAATGTAAAATGAATGAAATTTAATTAAAACGGATATAAGAATGTCATATCGTCAAATGAAGTTGAGATAAATATCACAATCTACGTATCTCCTTGGAGCTTTAGCCTGATCTCGACATCTCCCTCACTCTCTATCTCTCTCACACACACAAATACTTTTTAAATTAAAAGGCATTTTTTCTTAATTGAATGAGCGAAAGAAATTAAATTTGTTTTAGAATTTGCAAGGTTGGTTTTACATTTACTCTCCGACAGGAAACAAAATACAACGTACAACTTTTTCTCAGACTAAAAACATGAAAAAGTACGACCGAATTGCACATACATGAAAAATTAATTATGTCGACATTTTCTTGCAAATAAAGCTTATGTCTCCCATTTCATCCGATACAGAAAGCATGTTTTACATACAAATAATTTCTAAAACGATGCAGACTAATGATAAATATGAGTTGCTGAATCAAGCTTATCAACTATATCAAAAAACGTCAATATTTTTAAATTCTACAGTCGATACAATGACCAAGCTTGCATACATGTAAACTCTATTGTTTAGTCGATTTTTAAATGAAATTTTAATACAAATTGTAAAGTCATTGTGATTGGTTGACAGGGGGTTCTTTCTCCTACATACACCTGATCCCACCTCTGTTTCCAAAGGTGCATGTTGTATCTGTTTATAGTTTTTATTGTTTAAGTGGATTTTTGAGAATCTTCACATAGTTATTTACTTACTCCATCTATTCAAATTAAAACAAAAAAACTCTCTTGTGATCACCAGATTTATTTTCCTCAAAGAATGTAATATATTCTAAGGAAAATGAAATGAACAGAAATTACAAACGCCCATCAGACCCTGATTTTGATTAAGGATTCATTGTCGACACTATTACGCCATTAAATCTTTAAGTAACTGTGAGCGGTTTCTTTGTTGTGCGGTGTCTTTTAATTAGTCGAACACCTCACAACTTACATGTTATTATTGAATAATGAATCAGTATTGAAAGGATGTAGACAGAATTTCGCCAAACAAATTTAAAAATGCACATATGTTAGGCAACAAGTATTATATATACGCTTTTAACTGATACTGTTATCTCACTTAAAACAAACAAACACAGCAAACAAACTACAAACAAAAACAATATAGAACTCAAGGTCATTGTAGAGTACTCAAAACTATGTTCTAGTTTGATATGACCTGTTCATGTCATTAGGTAAAAAGTCTTTCATGACAATTACTTCAACTACTAAGTAATTGGTAAACCTTCATAGTACGTATATAGTATGAATGGGATCTTGGAGGATGCACGACCTTTATTTAGCACTTATATCCACCAAAACATCAGACATGAATAATACAAAAAGTATAAGAGGAGCAATATCACCCTCGTAATTCAGTTCTTTTTTGAGTTTATGATGTTAGTGAAATTCTTTAATCTTTAGTCCCAAAACGTACAAAATTCTTAGGTTAACGAAACAGATCCATCTGTCTTATAAAGTGCCGATTTGATAAACATTAACTGAAGAGTTTCGATATACTATCACTAGAAAGTATATAATTGCGTTTTCTCTGTAGTTTCAACCGAAGCGTGAAAGACAAGATATGATGTTTATCTTTGAAAAAATAAAAAAAAGCTTTTAAAATAAATAAATCTACATAAACAATGCTTGTTCTAAAACAGTACTACACCGAAAAATGTCGCTTGTCACCTTCAGGTAAATAGTTCTGCATCTAAAGCGTTTGTTTGATTCATTTACAGAATTAGCAGTACTTTTCCAACTAAATTTATTATGCCTAAATTTAATGTATACATTGTATGTAATTATCTATCAAATGTTTGCTTTTTAAATTGTTAAATTTATTGTTCAATTGTCCAGTACTAGTTCATTTTTATGCAATATTTTGGTGGAAAATTCTGTCTCTCAGATTTCCCTTTAACGTCCAGACTAACGTAATCAGACAGGATGTTTTGTAATCCGATTATTATCTTTTGTGGCTCGTTCACTCATTAATCACAAACAAGAAATTAATCCTATGCTGCAGATGTTACCTTAACCGAAATAATGCTGTAACAAAACGCGTCCAGTTCTAATAACTTTTTTATCAATATATTGAAAGGTAGAAAAAAAATCTTGCAGTTCTTTTGAAGATCTTTTAAAGTATACTCTTAGCATCATCATACTAGTATATGTAATGATGCCATTTTTGCTCCACCATTTTAAATAGCTGCTTTTTCAAGGAAAACGGATCTCTCCTAAATTTACCTACCTTCTCATTGGTCATTTGCGAAATCATTTTGTTAAAAACGTTCTGATTGTGAACACAAGTACTCTTGTGTAGTATAAAAAATATAAAAAAGATGCTTGAGTTTCTGATTGACAATATCTATGTTGTTTTTGGAGACCAGGTCTTCCAACAATCTATTGGAATTCTCATTGGTAACAATTGCACCCCGTTATTAGCAGACCCATTTTAGTATTCATATGAAGCAAAATCTTATGCATAAGAGAAGAAAACACTTGCTGTGGCCTTCAACTCGACATTTAGATATATCAACGACATATTGTCAATTAAAATGGTTGTTGATACGATATATCCTGGTGAGCTTGAGATATAAGATTCCACAGAGTCTGATACATCTGTTTCATATTTTGATATATTACTTGAAAAAAGACGTTAATGGTAGTCTAACAACCAGAGGCTCTGTGATAAACGTGATGCCTTTAACTTTTCTATCCTCAACTTCCCTAACTTATGCTGCAATATACCTTCATCACCTGCATACAGAGGCTATATATCTCAGTTAATTCGATACGCAAATCAATCACAAACAAGTTGCTGAAACAAGAATATCAGCATTCTTGTTTAAACTCATCATATCGTATGTTCTATTGTCATTACAATGAGCTTCCAAGCAAATACATTTTATCATTGAATCAAATGCTGACTGACGTTTTTCATACTAATTGTTAGTCCATTATTAAACACTGAATTGACGACGGATTTTTCCTTGACATATATTACCCCGATCATGACATGAAGCACACGGTGGGTGTGACCGGTCGATAGAGGATGTTCACTCCTCCATTGCACCTGATCCCACCTCTATTGTCTTGGAGGTTCGTGTATGCTCTATTCTCCTATTCTGTATTTTAAATGGACTTTTGATCTTAAATACTGTTCATTATCTTTTTATTTCATTTCAGACTAATATTGAAAATTGTCAATTCGTTGTTCATGAGATGATTATGAAATTTTGTTTTTCCCTTTATGTAAACTTTTGTAATATTCTTTGAAGAGAATTTATTCCAAACCTTTTACAAAAGAAGAAAACATATTCTGTTCTCTTCACCTTCACATTCAATTTTAACGACCGGAGCGATTTTAAAGTCAACATACAATGACCTAGTAAGGAAATAGAATACATATATCTTTAATTCAAATGCCGACTAAAGTTTTCATACTGACTGTTTGGCAAATTTATACACACCGATGTGTCTACGAATTTTTCCGTTACTTTCCAATCATTACAAGGAGCACGCTGTGGGTGTGACTGGGGGCAGGGGATGCTCACTCCTCCATATGTCCATGCATATGTCCACTTGATATAATGGATACCATGCAGTCTGCAACATCTGTTTCAAAGTTTAATGTTAAAACGACTATAACGATAAGAACAAACTTGAATAACTAAATTGTAGGACAAACAAGGTAACTTCAGTTTTTACCATCGTTTCCTTCCTTAATCTATGTTGTAATACTTCACTATCAGCTGCAGATAATGTTTACGTCTTATTCGATACCCAAAATAATGCACTGAGTAAGAGGAGTTTTCAACCGACACAGACTTATGACAGATAAGTTCAACCACGGTTACCTCATTCAAAGTCAACATTTTGTAAATGTAAAAGCTAACGTTATAATGACCTGAATTGTTAGCCATAAAAGCCATCCAGCTATCTGATCAATACATAAAACTAACGGTGGGTGTAACCGGCCGACAGGGATGTTTATTGTTGTAGACACCTGATTCCTATTTATGAAATTCGATCCTCTTTTGCATCACGATGTAGGACAATGCCATAGAGATCTGAGCATGTCTTTATACTATTAGAATATTTTCACATTAGTTTTACTTTTAATTATTGTAATCCTTGAAGTAGAGAGATGCTTTAATCTATTTCTGATCTATAAGTCCTCTCTCTGACAATGATAGATGAAGAGCAGAATCAGTGCTGTAGTGCACATGCACATATAATTGATTTGACACACAGTAGCTTTACCGATTTCAAGAAAAAATCCTGAAAAATTATCTTTATCGATAAAGCTTAAGAATAATAACATAAGATGTGCGAGGTATTGTCTTTATATGTAGTGAAAAACATCTTAATTCAATGTTTGAATACTTTCACCTCTGATGTTTTGGAGGTCCGTGTTTGCTCTGCTCCTATTTTGTTTTGTTTTATGGACTTTTGATCTTGAACAGTGTTCGGTTTCTCCATATGTTTCTTTCGTTGATATAATTTAGCACATGGATTTCATTAAAGTTACTTTAATGGTTACTACATCAGTTATAGTAGTTTATACGTAAATAATTTTATACTTTGTTTTACAAAAGTGTATGATACCTTGAAATTTACAACATGATGCCCGAATCAAAGTTAAGAATTTTTATTCTTCAAATGAAATTTTGTTATGCTAAAAGAAAAGATCATTTGTATATTCAATTCTTTTTAAATGGATATCATTAATTAAAGCTAAAAATCTCAAGTAAAAACAAAATAAAATTTTCAAGGTATCATACACTAAATAGCAATATTTTACTAGGGGGAGGTAAATGTAAAATTTACAGTATGATATGGGTCAACAAAAACTTGCATTCACTCCTGTTAATATATTTTAGTTGTTGTCATGTTCTTAATTTGGAATTTACATGCCAGGAATATCAAATTTTAACAAGTTTAATTATATGACAATTATACATGTATACATCATACATGTACTTGCCATCTTTCAAATTTTATATTGACACCAACCCGGTGATATAAAAAAAATTTAAAACATGACAAAGTAAGTACTTTTATTCAATAATATAAACTATGGCTTCATACAGTACGTATTTTGACAAATTGTTAGGCCATTATTTATAAATGAATTGTCTACTGATAAATTCGTTTGCTTGATCATGACGAAGAGCACACGGTGGGTGTGGCCAGTCCACATGCATGGGTTGAAGTATTTGCTCTATACTATTGAATTGTGTTGTTTTAAAGGACATTTGAGCTTGATAATGGCACGTTACCTTCATATTTCATATGCTTAATTTTCATTCTCTTCATTTTCTTATGAAAATAATTTTCATTGAAAGCTTGAAAAGTACTTTAGAAAGCGTACCTTTACTTTTATTTAAAGAATATTTTACGTTTTCGTTCGAAAGCATAAATGTCACCAGCTCAAATTGTTTTGTGCTTACTTATCGCTGCATATTCTTTAATATTACATATGGAAATCATAAGGCAGATATTTGAAGACAGTTATGTATTAGTTATCTTGTTTTTTGACATTATCAGTGATGGATCGTCTGCCAAAAATTAAAGAATCGTAAACTGTAATCATTTTATATCTACTTTTGTTGTAAAACATGTCTGTACTTTCATGTAGTTTCCGAACTTGTATTTACAGAATCAATATGTTCTCGACAAGATAAGTATAGGAATATTGCATTGTTAAAAAATAACCAGTTTTTTTCTCGGAATAAAATATAGCAACTTTAATGTTACAACACAGATGCATTGTTTCTTTTGCCAGTACGAGAGTTAGAAAACGTCAATTAAAGTAAAGTCTACGAGAAAGTGGAATAAGAAAACAACAAAACAAGAATAAAGCTGGATATAGTTTGTTTTATCTTTTGTGAAACTATCCTTGGATTTAACAAGCACCAAATTTCCATCTGATTGAATAGAGCCTTACTCTCCAACCTTCTGTCTACATCAATCAGATCTCAATTCAACTTTAAATGAAGAAATATATAACGAAAAAGTAATGTACAATGGCAGTGTAAAACTAAACGGATATCATATTGTAATTTTTATCTAACAGGTGAAAGTTAATGCAAAAAGTACATTCACCTAGTAAATTTAAATGTATAATGGTCAAATTAGATGAGTGAATGTTATTACAGAGTATATACTGCTTTCAAAATACATATCTAGAATTCTAAAATATCATACAAGGAAAGTTCTCAAGAGAGCTACTTCTAGGAATGATATGATTTTTTATCCAAGAATAAAGAAATATTAATATAGATTGACAAAGTAAATAAACGTAAAATTGTATATGTGGTGTTCATGACTAACATTGATTGCTTTCACTTCCAAAGTCAACGGTTTTGTTATATAGAGTGTCTATTAGTTTATTTATGGGTTTTATTTTGTTACTAAAGTGACAATTCACATCCTTTTTTCTCCTTTTCATTTATACAGTTTTCGACTTAAATTGTATATGGATGTGCATGTTTAATTTCGTATATGTACAAAGTTTCTAATTGACAAGGGTTTGTGCATATGGACAATATTTTCTTCTGATATAAACTAAAATGTAGGTTATTTAAAACTTGACTTGCATAAAAAGTATCTTTCTTTTTTAAACATTTCAGTGCCATAAGACCATTCTTGTATAAGTATACTATATGGTAAAAAGACATCAGATATATAAATATTATTTTTTCAAATTATTTCATCAGTTCAAATATGTAAGTCACAAGTAAATGGTCCGTTGTTATTCAACAGATTTATAGACATGACCAAAACAGACTGATAAAATAATTTAACACTACTCACATTAAGAATAATAAGATAAATATCATGTAACCCTAGACTTTTTTGTACATTAAGCCACTACCTCTCACTATGACATTGGCTTTGTCCTGGGATGGTGTTTAACATAGGCCAACAGATGTCCTCTTAAAGTATCGTCTGTCAACACCAGATGGCGCCCAATGTACCAATAAGCTGGTGTTTATTATCACAAAATGTTTTTCAATTTACAGTTATAGATACATAAAAAAAATTACAGTTTAAGTTTGATTTATAGATTGGAGGAAAATATTTCAAACATCTCTTTAAAATCAATGTTTCTGCACTTGTTTTGATATAGATTTTTATTGTTCTAAACATAAATTTGTTTTTAAATTTTTGTTTTGGGTAAATTTATTTGATGTTAGAAATGTATTATTAAATTCAGATCTATACCTTTGAGAACAATATCCGAAATAGCATCTGAAAAATTGTTTTAAAAATGTTAACTTGGTGTAAAATTATAACGAGAAAAACACAAACACCACAACAAACGAGAAAAAGAGAGCAAACCGAAATTACCTGATGTCTTTGAAGGGAAAAGATGAATGGCTGGAATTTAGTTCAGTTCTGACTGGTTTTCATAGACTGAGTGTCAGAGATGGTTATCAGCGAGCACCTATATCACAAAGATAACGCCATTCTGAAATATCACAATTAACATATAAATTATTCCTGCTGATAGATTTTGAAAAATGATTTCGTTTTATCAGTGTTTAATCACAAATAGTTTTCTTTTCTGTTTTAAAACTTGAATGACTTTGCTGTAATTTGTTTGATTCCTTTAAATACCAACAACAAATACCTCTCCTTGTAAACTCTGTGTAAGGGTTTGCCAAATTGTACATCAAAGTGGAATTAAACTTCACATCTGGTGCCTGACCCGCGATGTAAGTACCACTCAACCTTTTATCCTATTTTTGTTGGGTATTGTTTTGATCTATTTCGTTATTGTGGATTTCATTCTGTTTGTTGGTTTGTTTGTTTGTTTTGTTGTTGTTTTTATTTATTATTGTTTTTTTTAATTGCTAGAGAATTAAAGAAAAAAAATTACCGATATACAAAGGTATTTGTAATGCAAAAAACTTTCCCCCTATTATTTTTTAATTTTAGTTATTAATTTTTAATATTAGATGAAAAAAATTACGGATTTCAGAATATGATTTGGATAAAAAAAATCTATAATTTGGGAAACTTTACTTATATGAGCCTAGATAAGTTATATCTAATTAGAAAGACTTCATAGGTATACCTATAACACTCTTATAAAAGAATGAATGAAAGTCATTTTGTTAATAGTATCTCTTATTTTTATAGAATATTGTTTGGTTGACCTCTCCCTTGGCTAAAAGTCTTATACTATTTCTTTTAACTTCCAGCAAACATTTATTTTTTTAAACACTAGTTCATTACGGATTCTAAATTTTGAAAATTCGGCATTGATTTGATTTTTTTCTGAAAAAAAGCCGTATCCAACTACTCAATGTTGAGCCGGGAGAGGGCAAATAAACAGCATTTTCAAATTGGCCTTATTTTTTAGATTGTTAATCAAAGATTGTGATACAAAAGAAATTTTAAGAGATATCGGAACTATGTTCATTTTGGGGTACTTGTAACATCTTATAAACAGAGCATATATAGAGATTTTTCGATGTTGTGCATTAAAATTTTCATCTGTTATTACATTTTATCACAAAACACTGATAAAAATACATTCTCTTTCACATATATGGCACGCCAAATTCACAAAAATGAGATAAACCTAGTTTTACAATTGATAAACTAGGTTTATCGACTGTAAACTATAGTTTACAAATCGTAAACTATAGTTAACGATTCGTTAAGTATAGTTAACGATTCGTTAAGTATAGTTTTCATTTGTAAAACTATATTTAACGGTTGTTAACTATAGTTTACGAATGATAATCTAGGTTTATCTGTCTGTAATAAGCGTTAACAATAGATTTTGTTGATAAACATAGATTCACATTTGTAAACTATAGTTTACAATCGTAAACTATAGTTAAGAGTTGTTAATCATAGTTTCACAAATCGTGAAACTATATTTATCAGATCGTTAACTATAGTTAACGGTTTGTAAACTATAGTTTACAAATCGTGAAACTGTATTTATCAGATAATCTATGTTTTGCAATCGCAAATGATAGTTTTCTGTGTTAAGTATAGTTTACGGTTGTGAAACATAGATTATCGCGTTAACTATAGTTTACAGATGTAAAATATAGATTAACGTTGTTAACTAAAGTTTACAGTCCGTAAACTATAGTTTACAACCGATAAACCTAGTTTATCGATTGTGAAACTATGATTATCTCATTTTTGTGAATTTGGCGTGCCATACACATATATTAAATTTTGTTATCTCGCTAAAATCTATGATCTGGCTTGATTTCGTACTATTAATAACAGGTTTTTTTTTGTAAGTAGTTTAATTAAATTGATGCTGATTGCCATTAAATAACCCATTATTGCTCACGTTTACAATTCATTTATGTCACTGACAATATCTACAGGGGCAGACAATTAGAAATGTCGACTTTTAGATCCTCATTTTCCCATGATCAAATAAATAAATCTAAATATCTGACAGGTATTTCCGAATCCGCTATGCATTAGCGGGACAGGTTTTAAAGACAGCTAAATCATTTAATACAATTAATACTCTAGTACATCGCCATTGTATGCCGAGAAACCAATAAAGTGCGTACATCCGAGGAGCGATCCGCTGACAGAATGACGTTAGATCCTTTCGGTAAACCTCCAGAGCTTATCTTACACGTATCTCCCCTGATCCAAGGACCGACTTCTGAGAAGTCTGCTATAATTAACCAATAGTATTGATGATTCTATTTGTGACAATCCCGGGATGTGGTTCCTTCTCTGACCAGAGTGGCCAAAGTGACGACAGACGCCGCCGGGTAGGCATTGGTTTCTTGGCTGCTCGTTAAGCTGAAGGGGTCATTTGTCTTGCTGACGCAGTTAATGAAAATAGTGTTTAGGAATATTCTTGTGATATTTTCCTTCCTAATGGTATCCCAGTTTTGAGGTAAAGAATATCAAATATCCAATTATTTTTTGTTACCAGTACTTCTCCAAATTATTTTGCATTCACATTTAGTTTCAAATCAAGAAAAGTCATTTAGCAATACAAATATATGTCGATTTTCAAAAAATATTTTTCATTGATATAACTTACGAATTAAAATCTACATTAACAAAAAATTGTTCGGTTGAGTCTGCATTCATTATTGAACAAGAAAAGTAATTTTTGATTTCATGGGGGAAAATCCTTATAAATTAATATTTGAATTGCATTCTGATTAACATCATGCAAACGTTTTGCAAAAGGTACTAAAATAATCCTGAATGATAAAAAATATCTGGCGATGGTGTGATACTTTCATAATTTCAAATCGTAATATATTTTTATGTCGCGTGCATCGTGCGACGTGTCTGCATGCATGGCAGCGCTTTGGGCAAAACTAACATGAAAGGTATTGTCTGTTGTGCGCAGAAAACACGGAAGATAGCCATCAGTGCTACTCACTACCAAGTCTGTAGGCTGGATTACAAGAACACTCTCGCTGAAAAATGATTTGGATAAAAAATATATTTTAATTTCTTTGCTCAAAATTTATGAGAATGATTTGAAACAATTGATTTGAAATGTAGCTAGCATTTTCAGGGAGAAAAAGCTTAAAGATTGGAACATTAATATATCTGTGTATAATCTCAATTGCTGCCGATTTATTAAGCCTTACTTGAATGACAGCACTATATGTATGATGGTTATCCTTAGTGTTTCGCCTATTCTGGAAGTTTTGCCACTAAGTTGATTCAATAATCGTTCATACGAGGCTGATGCTGAAAGAATTTGACACTTCCTAGGGAATAGATAATACGTCTTATAGAGGAGCTACTGGTTTTTGACACGCGATACATAAACTGTCTCACATTGTTAACCAAATGATGGCTAAAAACTTTGCAACATGCTTCAGAAAGTTTTCTCTATTCCGGAGAGAGAAAAAATAATTTCAAGGCTCTTCAATTTACAAGTCATTGAGAATTTTATTCTTATCGAGCTCTAAAAGTACAGATTTTCATTACACATTTATTGCGAAAAGTTACATAAATAAAATTATATGTCTTGTTTGTATTGAATCTTAAGTGCATTCCAATTGATTTATATATTCGGTGTACTGATTTGATATTTGAATCCTCCAATGTGTGCGTTTGTTTTTCGCTTTTTGCATCCGTATTGATATGTCATTTAAGATTTAGTACAATAAACATTCATTCACCAAAAATTTACCGTGCATGACTTAGACCATAGAATTAATTGTAAGTTGATAATTCGATAAAAGTCTCAATAATAATATGCACTTTAACATAATGCACTTGTAACCTTTCATACTATGCAATTGGCATCATGTTTTGAGGTAACGGCCGAAGGCTTATTAACTTATGAGTATTTATCACATAGATCTCTAGGCGTTATGATCTTGATACTCAGATTTGCAACTCAATCCACCGCCATGGTTCTTTCCACAGAGAACTCAAAGTGCAAAGACACTAAAGAAATCGGTTGTATTGTTGGAAAGAACAAACAAATTTATTTTTTTATTTCTTAATCTGCAATGAGGGTAACTGGGTTTAGATATGGATTTTTGCTAGGTTCAGTCTTGCTATTAAATTAACACACCTCAGACAGGTTGCCATTATTTCAAGGCTTCAGTAATGTAGCTAATTTCAACATGTTGCGAATGGGTTTTTAACTCATATTGCATGGCAAATTTTTATCAATCGCAGAAAAAAACACTGATGTTGTTTGTATGTAAAGCTACTCACATTTCTAACATATTTTAAAGGAAAAATAGATTTCTAACTAAAAATAACGAGAAAAACATTATTTGTGGTTAAGATTGCATGCAGAGATAAAGCAGCATTATCATAAATCTCATTGTCCGTTATCAAGACTAAGGATGTCGTTTTCGGCTAAATCAGTAAGGTTTTTCGCAATCATAAGGGGTAATCTGTTCAAAGATAAATTGTAAATGTAGAAATTAATTCTAGTATCACAATTTTTTTATGAATAAAAAAAATAGAGTTGGTGTATTACAGTGACCAGATTCGTCATAGTCACACCTCCATACGTCTTTATCATACCCCATGTGTCGTATCAGATTTCTTGTGGTTCAGCAGGGAGACGTAAAGCTAGACGTTAGGGTGCAGTTATAAGCCATGAACTAACTTCATGTGTTAATGTCGTTATATTTTGCATTGAAGATGTGCATGTAAAGATATATATGGATGAAGATCAAAGCTTCTTTTCTTTGATGTAAGGAATTATCTAGTTGTTGTGATTAACTTTGCTATTTTACAAAGACAGCCTTCATTTTCTGTGACGTGTTTACTAAGTAAATCTTGATTATTAACAGCATCAATATATAACACCTAATACTACGTGTTGATTTAATTGAACAATTGTGTTGGTTGGATAACAGTGTTAAGATATTAATCACCGACTCAAACTAGCTTCTAAATGCGCATAATTAAGGAAGCGAGAGCACACAGCTTGCAAAATCACTCACGACGTAAAGGAGTTAATTAGTAAGATTTGTTTGAAACTTAAAGGCTTTAAAAGCCTATACTGATGTTCAAAGGATAAAGGGGTTAGTAGAGATATTCCAGTTGTCTTTCTGTTATTTTCAGACCTAGAGTCATGATAAATCAGAGCTATGATGAAGACCAGAACTATACCATGTTTAACTTTTGCAACCCTTACGCTTACAAGGAGGCTTTCATATTCTATGGGATTCTGTACCCCGCCATAGCCATCCTGATGGTCATCACAAACGTGATCGTAGCGGGAGTTTTCCTGAGGCAAAAGAAAAAGTCCCCCACCACCGTTTTACTTATCGGTTTGGCCATCGCCGATGCAGGCGTCGGGGCGGTGACAGCCCCTCTACACATTTACTATCATAGCCTACAGAACTACATGTTTACGATGGAATACCCCGGATGTATCTACTACCACGTGGCACCGGTGGTGTCTACAATTCTCCATACTGTGTCTGTGTGGGTTACCACTGTTTTAGGGGTCCAAAGGTACTTGGTCGTATCTCATCCTTTTCTAGGACCAAAATACTGTACAATAAAAGTCTCTGTGATTGTTCTCGTATGTGTTTACATTCTTGCCACCGTTATGTACTTCCCACAGTTCTTTTATCATCAATTTAAGGAAACACACGTTGATAATGGATACGGGTATATGGTTTACGTGTGTGAATGTTGGCAAACGGAAGTACCCGCCCAATACGAAAGTAAACTAAAAATTCTTAAATTGTCTCTCGCCAAATTGATTCCTTGCATTATTCTTGGCATCACGACCATTCTACTCGTTAAAAGACTCGACACGGAAGTTAGGCAATCTGGAAGTTTACATGCTGACCATCATAGGCCAGAGAGGGAATTCCGAGAAACACGACTTATTCGCAGAACCTCGCTCATGATCGCCGTCATAGTCATATGTTGTTTGGCGGTGGAAGTTCCAAGTGGATTACGATTTCTCATCAAAACTATAAACGCGGAAGCTATTGATCCAGAAACGGACCTTTTCTTAATAGCTGTTCTCAATGTTTGTACTCTACTAAATTTTCATATTAATTTTTGGATTTACGTTTGTCTTAGCCAGGAGTTTAGACGAATTCTTAGAGGATTTTTCTGTCGATGGAATAGAAAATATCAAAAGGTACATTTGATAAGCCAAGGTTCTATGAAAACTACGACAGAGAACTTGTAGCTTTTATACGTTTTGCATTGTTTATAAATCTGACAGTTTCCAAACAATTAAATCAAGCTTGACAGTGGCATGTTTTATTTTTGTTTCATCAGCAAATAAAGCGTAGACGTATTTGGGTAGTGATATTTGCTTTTTATCCTGTGTTGGTCGAATGTGAGCAGGATAAATTCTCCTTTTAGGCATGCTTATCATTTCTTAATGATTTGTTTTTGCTACCTTTGAAATTGCTAAGTATAGATATATTCATTTGTAAAAAGATAATGTACACCATTTATTGCTGCTATACCAACGTTAAATAAAATCGAAGTATTGAAAGAACTGAAAGTCGGGCTTTAATTACATGTACTCGAGTTTATTGTCTGATCCGAAATTAGTACATATTTAATTTTTTTTTCTTTGGGCAATTGATTTTTAACTGGTAGAGTTTGTATGATTATGATTTAAAACATTTCCCATATACCATATATAATTGAAATTAACAGTCCAGACCCCAAGATAGGTTATGAGTTTAAAATTTAATAAACAATATTTCCAAGAAATTCTTGCATATTTTCTATTCAGTATGTAATTTTTTCTCATAATTTAAAAATTCAGTCTTGAAATAGTTAAAATAATGCACATGTTTATTTTATAGACATTCTTTTATAAAATAGTTTCAAACAAACAGTACTTTTATCGCCAACTACATGTAGAAACACTGATATATGTACATTGTCAAGCGACTTCACGCATGTTAATTCGTAAAATTTCAATTCACTTTACTATTAATTTGCTAAAAATCAAAGCAGAATATAACCACTATCATAACATCGATGAAAACGACATGAAACATGAAACATGAAACTCTTCAACAGTTTCAAAATTTCGAAAAGCCCTCGCTATAGAAAATAGTTCACTTAAAATATGCATTCACGATTATCAAAATAAAGCAGTTTAATTCTCAATCAAAATATTGATCATTATCTTTTCCAACAATTTGGATGCTAAAAATATTTGTCTGAATATCGTCTCGAAATGTGACTATTTTGTTTATCGGAAGTGTCTGCTTTGATGCTGTTTGGTTTTTTGTTTACTGTGCTATTTATAGTAAGACAGTCAATCATGATGCCTAGAGCCAGGACTTTGCTTTCAGCAAAGCCCGGCTAATTAATTTGAATTATCATTATTCAACAGAGAAAAAAGTTTTATAATTAAACCACGATTTTCCGACTTGTCATTGACGGTAACTATATGATAATAAATTCAAAGATGTGAAATATTGATGTAGGAGTCAATATTTTGTTTTTCCTTCTTATCAATTATACCACATAAAGCAGAAAAAAGATACACTGTATTTGAATTACATCAAGAATAAAAATCTTCCACACTTTATGTACATGTATATTTATGTAATCTTTTTCAATTTAAGCATATTTCTGTTTATTGTACCAAAAACATAAGGAAGAGCTTAACTCGCTATAAAACTTGCTTTATGTTTTAAGGTGCGTTCGAATAAATATACAGATAATAAGTATATATTAGATAAACAAATGTATATATTTCAAGGCGCGGGCATTTTTTGCATTTTTTCTTTTACACTCTGTCACGTGGCATGGTGTAATTAATGGACTGGGCATGTGGTGTGAGATTGGGGTTTGTCTTGATGTGAGATTTAGAACTGAGAATAGATCTTTTACATTCCTCCTTTTTGAGGTTTCTTCTGTGTTTTTATTTACATAATTATTCTTTTGGAAATTTGGGACATTGTAGCTAAATCTAATGTATGTCTTTGTGACAAGAGTTTTCTTGCTGTTTTTCTCAATTTTTTTTCCTTTTCATGAATCACTTCACAGATTCAACATAAGGAAATCTAATTCTAAGGAATGCGGATTCATGTATTTCTTCTAAGTAGTAATGATTTATGAAAAAATGCAACTTTATCTTTTTTCATGGACTAAATATAGAGATGTTTGTAACTTGCAGAGTTAGACAAAATAAGCCCATTATTGAAATTTTACTTTTCAAAAACTAATGAAAATTAAGACTCTTTGAAAACTAGGTTAAAACAGCAATAGAGAAACTTTAGGAAATGGTCGCCAATCTGGAAAAGGTTCTGTCTTTCTTCGTGATATTCTTTTACTTTCCATGATGAGGGACAGTGTACTTTTTAAAAGGATTTTACTGTCAAACTCACATTAACTCCTCCCAAATACTCTTGACAGTGACCAATAATTAAATAGAACAGAATGGGATGTAAAAGAATCAATCACTCGAAATATACATGATAGATTTCTTTGAAAATGTGTTGCATATACAAAGTATATTTCAAAGTTTTACGTATTTATTGCTTTAAGTTGACTAAAAATAGTTTGGAATACGCCTGGTGATATTTTATGTCAAGGCAAAGTTTATAAATATATTTTTTTTCTTCAAAAATGAAGTGGAAGCACTTTTATTTGATAGGCGGCAATCGAAAAAAGAAATTTGTTAATCTTCATGTATTATCGTCAAGAAGAATTAATATGTTGCAACTGTCAATTTGTTGAATTATTAGTTCCGAGGTATTTCGTTAAAAAGCATTCATGTACTCCGAAGCTGATATTAAAAAGATGCTTGAGTTTCTGATTGACAATCTATGTAGTATTTGGAAATCAAGTCTTCCAACAATCTATCGAAGGTCGCAATGGTAACAGCTACATGTAAGCCCCGTTTTGAGCAGACTTACTGAAGCAGAATTTTATAAAAAGCTTCTAAGAGCTTCTATGTAAAAAGAAGTCTCTTGCTATGTCCTTCAATGCAACATTGAAATATAACGAAGAGGTTTCATCAATTAACATTATAAAATTCCTAATAATATTCATTAAATATATCCCTTTGAATTTTAAATAAAAGACACCACGGAGTCTGACAAGGTTAAAGTCTGTTTCGTATTTAGATATTTAATTTAAATAAAAGGCGAAATGGTATCCTTACAACAAACTTTAATGTATACGTAAATACTGCAACTTTTCTATCCTATCATTTCATATTTAGTTTATGTCTTTTAATTGATTAGATACGTAAAACTTGCTCTACGTATGGTTAGAATGAGGGAATCATGCACTCAACAAACAAGTTCATGAGACAAGAATAATAACAGTCTCGTTTTATATTTTAATTTCTTTGCTCAAAATTTATGAGAATGATTTGAAACAATTGATTTGAAATGTAGCTAGCATTTTCAGGGAGAAAAAGCTTAAAGATTGGAACATTAATATATCTGTGTATAATCTCAATTGCTGCCGATTTATTAAGCCTTACTTGAATGACAGCACTATATGTATGATGGTTATCCTTAGTGTTTCGCCTATTCTGGAAGTTTTGCCACTAAGTTGATTCAATAATCGTTCATACGAGGCTGATGCTGAAAGAATTTGACACTTCCTAGGGAATAGATAATACGTCTTATAGAGGAGCTACTGGTTTTTGACACGCGATACATAAACTGTCTCACATTGTTAACCAAATGATGGCTAAAAACTTTGCAACATGCTTCAGAAAGTTTTCTCTATTCCGGAGAGAGAAAAAATAATTTCAAGGCTCTTCAATTTACAAGTCATTGAGAATTTTATTCTTATCGAGCTCTAAAAGTACAGATTTTCATTACACATTTATTGCGAAAAGTTACATAAATAAAATTATATGTCTTGTTTGTATTGAATCTTAAGTGCATTCCAATTGATTTATATATTCGGTGTACTGATTTGATATTTGAATCCTCCAATGTGTGCGTTTGTTTTTCGCTTTTTGCATCCGTATTGATATGTCATTTAAGATTTAGTACAATAAACATTCATTCACCAAAAATTTACCGTGCATGACTTAGACCATAGAATTAATTGTAAGTTGATAATTCGATAAAAGTCTCAATAATAATATGCACTTTAACATAATGCACTTGTAACCTTTCATACTATGCAATTGGCATCATGTTTTGAGGTAACGGCCGAAGGCTTATTAACTTATGAGTATTTATCACATAGATCTCTAGGCGTTATGATCTTGATACTCAGATTTGCAACTCAATCCACCGCCATGGTTCTTTCCACAGAGAACTCAAAGTGCAAAGACACTAAAGAAATCGGTTGTATTGTTGGAAAGAACAAACAAATTTATTTTTTTATTTCTTAATCTGCAATGAGGGTAACTGGGTTTAGATATGGATTTTTGCTAGGTTCAGTCTTGCTATTAAATTAACACACCTCAGACAGGTTGCCATTATTTCAAGGCTTCAGTAATGTAGCTAATTTCAACATGTTGCGAATGGGTTTTTAACTCATATTGCATGGCAAATTTTTATCAATCGCAGAAAAAACACTGATGTTGTTTGTATGTAAAGCTACTCACATTTCTAACATATTTTAAAGGAAAAATAGATCTCTAACTAAAAATAACGAGAAAAACATTTTTTGTGGTTAAGATTGCATGCAGAGATAAAGCAGCATTATCATAAATCTCATTGTCCGTTATCAAGACTAAGGATGTCGTTTTGGGCTAAATCAGTAAGGTTTTTCGCAATCTTAAGGGGTAATCTGTTCAAAGATAAATTGTAAATGTAGAAATTAATTCTAGTATCACAATTTTTTTATGAATAAAAAAAAAAGAGTTGGTGTATTACAGTGACCAGATTCGTCATAGTCACACCTCCATACGTCTATATCATACCCCATGTGTCGTATCAGATTTCTTGTGGTTCAGCAGGGAGACGTAATAGAAATTAATTCTAGTATCACAATTTTTTTATGAATAAAAAAAATAGAGTTGGTGTATTACAGTGACCAGATTCGTCATAGTCACACCTCCATACGTCTTTATCATACCCCATGTGTCGTATCAGATTTCTTGTGGTTCAGCAGGGAGACGTAAAGCTAGACGTTAGGGTGCAGTTATAAGCCATGAACTAACTTCATGTGTTAATGTCGTTATATTTTGCATTGAAGATGTGCATGTAAAGATATATATGGATGAAGATCAAAGCTTCTTTTCTTTGATGTAAGGAATTATCTAGTTGTTGTGATTAACTTTGCTATTTTACAAAGACAGCCTTCATTTTCTGTGACGTGTTTACTAAGTAAATCTTGATTATTAACAGCATCAATATATAACACCTAATACTACGTGTTGATTTAATTGAACAATTGTGTTGGTTGGATAACAGTGTTAAGATATTAATCACCGACTCAAACTAGCTTCTAAATGCGCATAATTAAGGAAGCGAGAGCACACAGCTTGCAAAATCACTCACGACGTAAAGGAGTTAATTAGTAAGATTTGTTTGAAACTTAAAGGCTTTAAAAGCCTATACTGATGTTCAAAGGATAAAGGGGTTAGTAGAGATATTCCAGTTGTCTTTCTGTTATTTTCAGACCTAGAGTCATGATAAATCAGAGCTATGATGAAGACCAGAACTATACCATGTTTAACTTTTGCAACCCTTACGCTTACAAGGAGGCTTTCATATTCTATGGGATTCTGTACCCCGCCATAGCCATCCTGATGGTCATCACAAACGTGATCGTAGCGGGAGTTTTCCTGAGGCAAAAGAAAAAGTCCCCCACCACCGTTTTACTTATCGGTTTGGCCATCGCCGATGCAGGCGTCGGGGCGGTGACAGCCCCTCTACACATTTACTATCATAGCCTACAGAACTACATGTTTACGATGGAATACCCCGGATGTATCTACTACCACGTGGCACCGGTGGTGTCTACAATTCTCCATACTGTGTCTGTGTGGGTTACCACTGTTTTAGGGGTCCAAAGGTACTTGGTCGTATCTCATCCTTTTCTAGGACCAAAATACTGTACAATAAAAGTCTCTGTGATTGTTCTCGTATGTGTTTACATTCTTGCCACCGTTATGTACTTCCCACAGTTCTTTTATCATCAATTTAAGGAAACACACGTTGATAATGGATACGGGTATATGGTTTACGTGTGTGAATGTTGGCAAACGGAAGTACCCGCCCAATACGAAAGTAAACTAAAAATTCTTAAATTGTCTCTCGCCAAATTGATTCCTTGCATTATTCTTGGCATCACGACCATTCTACTCGTTAAAAGACTCGACACGGAAGTTAGGCAATCTGGAAGTTTACATGCTGACCATCATAGGCCAGAGAGGGAATTCCGAGAAACACGACTTATTCGCAGAACCTCGCTCATGATCGCCGTCATAGTCATATGTTGTTTGGCGGTGGAAGTTCCAAGTGGATTACGATTTCTCATCAAAACTATAAACGCGGAAGCTATTGATCCAGAAACGGACCTTTTCTTAATAGCTGTTCTCAATGTTTGTACTCTACTAAATTTTCATATTAATTTTTGGATTTACGTTTGTCTTAGCCAGGAGTTTAGACGAATTCTTAGAGGATTTTTCTGTCGATGGAATAGAAAATATCAAAAGGTACATTTGATAAGCCAAGGTTCTATGAAAACTACGACAGAGAACTTGTAGCTTTTATACGTTTTGCATTGTTTATAAATCTGACAGTTTCCAAACAATTAAATCAAGCTTGACAGTGGCATGTTTTATTTTTGTTTCATCAGCAAATAAAGCGTAGACGTATTTGGGTAGTGATATTTGCTTTTTATCCTGTGTTGGTCGAATGTGAGCAGGATAAATTCTCCTTTTAGGCATGCTTATCATTTCTTAATGATTTGTTTTTGCTACCTTTGAAATTGCTAAGTATAGATATATTCATTTGTAAAAAGATAATGTACACCATTTATTGCTGCTATACCAACGTTAAATAAAATCGAAGTATTGAAAGAACTGAAAGTCGGGCTTTAATTACATGTACTCGAGTTTATTGTCTGATCCGAAATTAGTACATATTTAATTTTTTTTTCTTTGGGCAATTGATTTTTAACTGGTAGAGTTTGTATGATTATGATTTAAAACATTTCCCATATACCATATATAATTGAAATTAACAGTCCAGACCCCAAGATAGGTTATGAGTTTAAAATTTAATAAACAATATTTCCAAGAAATTCTTGCATATTTTCTATTCAGTATGTAATTTTTTCTCATAATTTAAAAATTCAGTCTTGAAATAGTTAAAATAATGCTTCATATTTAGTTTATGTCTTTTAATTGATTAGATACGTAAAACTTGCTCTACGTATGGTTAGAATGAGGGAATCATGCACTCAACAAACAAGTTCATGAGACAAGAATAATAACAGTCTCGTTTTCAGTCAATTAGTTAAATTCTATGGTTGATGTAATGTTCTTGTCAGCCGATACAGTCTACCATTAAATCGAATGCTGACTGACGTTTCGCATATATAAATTGTTTGGCCATTATTATTATTATCTATTTATTAGGCCAAACTGATTTGCTTACGGATTTTTCCTTTCGTCCGATCATGAGATGGGGCACACAGCATTGTGAGCGATCGACAGGGGATGCTCACTCCTTTCTGGTACCCAATCTTACCCCTAATGTTATAGAACTCCAGGTCACTCTGCTCTCTCTTTGTACTGTGTCAATGGATTTTGAGCTTGTTTATATTTTGTACGTTATCTACATATTTGATTTGTTTCCTTTTAATTCTACGCAAGAATCAACTATACTTTTGAATTCAATATTTTACCATTCAAAATCAAAAACCTGACATATTGCACAAGATTTTCTAGAAAATAATATATTTAATAGAAAATAAAGTGGGCGCAAACGATTAAAGTAACCAATGACTAAATGTAATACTAGTCATGACTTGATGTGTTCATTTTGATTGTGGTAGGTGAACATTCAAAACATGTCACATTTGACAACATAACTATGACAATTTGTAAGAGCAGATGTTTCATGAAAGCCTAGATATTGACATAATTGTTAGACATTCTAATGCCTTTCCAATATTGTGCTTTCAGCAATATCGCGTATAGGATCCGCAAGGAAAATTTTATTTTCCCAAATTATTTTACCTGGGGAAAAATATGATTGCTTTTATATTCAATTTTGTCTAGGCGTAAACAATATTGACATTCTAGTATAATTCTAGTATGCGCGTTTGTATTCTTGAAATGATTAAGAGGATGTTTTGCTGTACCGTATTATTATTAAGGTATCGATAATCGTTCAAAGATAGGTAGTTTTATCTTTTTTAACTAATTTCATCGAAAAGCAAAAATTTAAAGTGCAATTTTCGCATTTTTGGTCAATTTCCACAAATGCATATAAATATCTATAGTGTTACACAGAGTATGTGAAGTGTTTTCAACAAGTTTTAATCAATTCGTGAAAAGTATAAAAAAAAAAACAATGTCGTCACTAATTCTAACCAACTTGCAAGAATGATTTTAAAGGATAAAGTTAGGTTCATGCTACACAAACAAATAAACGGTGTTGGGCTGCATTTCATTTCCGGAATTTTTGGTAATTATCAACTTTTCATTACCGACATTTTTTAGTTTTCATTTCCGACATTTTTCAAATATATATGTAGTACCTATAGTACCAGATTTGATAACTTTACTTATGAAAAATTTAAAGGAATAAATCGTAAATAGATAATTGAAATCTTATTTTTGTAAATCTTTCGGTGACTTGGACATAAGTATGGTGCTTTCACTGGCATTCAATTTTATGCACATTAAATGTGGTGAAAAAGTTTTATGCTCATTGAACTCTTTTACCTAGATTTAGTACTAGGTGTATATGTATAGATGTTTTTTTTTATTAACATTTTGATATAAGTACTTTTAAAATATCCCATTTTCTTTTACTAGAAATCATTAGATTGCCGCACAGGTGAATTTTTTCAATAAAAATGGAACTCATAAATTTACTTACCTTTTCATTGGTCATTTGCAAAATAATTTAGTTAAAACATTTGGACTGTGAACAAAAATATTCTCTACTTGATATCAAAATTGATACTAGGGTTTCTGATTGGCAATATCTTTGCAGATCGAATCTCCTGGATCTTCTGACAATCTGTCGAAAATCCTCTGGATACCAATTGCATCCCGTCATTAGCATACCTATTTTTGTAATCACATGAAGAAAAATTTATTCAAAAGCTATAATACATGAAAACATTTGCTGTGGCTTTCAATTTGACATTAAGATATATCGACCAAGTATTCACAATTAAAAAATTAAACTTCCAAAGTAAACTTCCATTAATTTGTCAACTCAAATGAACTTGAAATAAAAGATTCCAAAGGGTCTGAAGCATCTGTTTTATATTTGGATATTTTATATGAAAAAGACATAAATGGTTACCTAACAACCAAACTCGATGACAGATAAATTTTTAACAGTGTATAACAATTTCTACAGAGTTTATGTAGACAAAAGACTTGTCAGTAATTCAGTCATGAATTGGATTGATTGTTTAGTGTAGGAAGGGAGATGTTTAAAAATATTTTTTGTTCTGTTGCCCTCAGAAAGCAAGCTGGGGAAGAGAGGTGTCCTTTGTCAAGCAATTTGATATGAAAGATCGATCGCCAACATACAGTTAGAAAAATACTAATAGTTGAATATCTTAACAATAATATAATCAGTAAATCCCTTAAATATCTTTTACTTTGAATTGAAACATATAAAATATGATAAAAAGGAGTCATCCATACTTTATCCACATTGAAAAAACGACGTTCCTAAGACAGAGAACTCGGGTAATGATGTTCACTATGCCAATTCTTGAAAAGGATATCCTTATCCACCCATACTATTGCCGAGATTTGGTCATTTTTGACAAACTGTTTTGTCATTTAAAAAAATAACCTTCATCGTAAGAAATATCAGTCGGAAAAAATTTTAGCTTCTGTGACAGAACGCTACAAAACGCATGTCACCTGACCACCTAGATCACGTGATTCGCGCATGGGCAGAACGGTTGCAGAAACGGTTTAAAATCGGAGAGGACTACTTTAAAAAAAATTAAATCTGAAAGCTTAAATCATTTCTTTTATGGAAGTTATACAATTAGTTTGTGAATTTTTTTTTTACCACCCTTCGTACACTAAGCTGTCTACGGGTATTCCGTTTGCCCCATCATGACTAGGAGCAGACGGTAAATGTGCCCGGTCGACAGGAGATGCTTCCATCTCCATGATACCTGATCCCACCTTTTTATGTATTTTTTAGACCCATGTTTGTTCTGCTTCCAATTTGTATCATTTATAGGAATTTTAAGCTTGATTACTGCTCTTTCTTTCATTATGAACCTGACACAGATTAAATGATTGGATCACGTAGGCGTTGTTATTCTTAATCTAAATCACAAGAATTGCAAAGTGAAATGGGGTGGATTTTTCGACAATATTTAAAAGACTGCAGGTCACTTTGAAGTTTTCACAAACACACCAGATGATGTGTTTGTCAGAAATTCATGTTTTTGCTTCATTATTTGCTAGCTAGGTCCTGCTTATCGTTGTATTAAAAAAACTGCACTAGATTCGCCTAAGATGAAAAGCAATTGATATATTGAAGGCTTACATCTTCAAAAAAAATCATTAAAACCCTGTTTTTGAGATATATAGGCGAATTTGCAGAACATTATAGATAAACAATTTTGAAATTAAACAGTTTTTCAAGGAGTGCATGTTACACCTGCTATAAAATCATTGTATCCGTAAACTTAAATCAGAAAAGCATCAATTTATCCCGCTCCTAAAGTTCTACAAAACTTCCCTTGATTCCTTGTAACCAGTTCACAGATTACACAATGCCCCTGTACGTTTTTTTTTTATCCAATTGCAATTTTTATCATGAGCTTTGTATCATTGTTATCTAAACCAGTATACCTCCAACGGCTTTCGAAAAATAAAAAAAATCAAGGTCATCTTTAAAAATGTTCGTTTGATGAAGAGATGAAGGTCAGAGAAAAAATAAACTTTCTATTATGAAAAAAAAAATAAAATTGTTAAATTGTTGACGGAAGGAGAAAATTACAAAATCTAATGAAATTAAAGAATAATAAAAAAAAATTTTGGACTTTTTTTTTTACTAAATTAATCCAGGCTAAGAGAGAGGGCAAACATGTATTTTTAAATGTTACCTAAAGATGCTTACATTCTGCTGAACGATTCATTTTATTCTTTTCTTACAAGATGCGTCTGCCCAGATCTTCTTTACTTAAAGACAAAATTGAACCAAATTTCTTTATTTATTTCTATTTATTCATTTTCTATTTAGTTTTTGGATATTATTTAACCCAAATGTTTAATACTTTGGTTTAATTTCATTATTAAAAATATTTTCCTTTAACATTCCCGAGAAAACACCCCAGTGGCTTCGTATTACTATAGTACTCTCAAACGGAGTTGCTTGGTTGTTATACAAGAATTTTTTAACTATTCATTGACTGCAGGCTAGGTACATGTAGATTTTAAGAGTATATGCGTTCACCCTTACATGTACCTTACCATATTCAGATTATTAGTCCCCGAGTCTCATGCGATTTATTGCTACGATACGTTTACTTTGTATTTGTTTTACTAATACTAAATTTGAAATACATAATTATTAATTAAGTGTTTTAATAAACTCGAACTCTGAAGATTTTTTTTATTTAACAGCAGCGATCAAGAAACTTCGGGTGTATTGTACAACAATATATATTAGATAAACGTTATATACATGAATCAGAAGTAGATGCTTTAAATCTCCAAAACTTTTAAAAATCTAAATCACAAATTTTTACCAAAATCAAATACAATGTACATCAAACTACGACTTTTCAACACTTCTTTCAATCATTCCCCATACTAATTTCAAATCTAGGTTGTTTTGAAATCACAAAAAGCTGCTTTTTCAATAAAAATGGAACTCATAAATTTACTTACCTTTTCATTGGTCATTTGCAAAATAATTTAGTTAAAACATTTGGATTGTGAACAAAAATATTCTCTACTTGATATCAAAATTGATACTAGGGTTTCTGATTGGCAATATCTTTGCAGATCGAATCTCCTGGATCTTCTGACAATCTGTCGAAAATCCTCTGGATACCAATTGCCGTCATTAGCATACCTATTTTTGTAATCACATGAAGAAAAATTTATTCAAAAGCTATAATACATGAAAACATTTGCTGTGGCTTTCAATTTGACATTAAGATATATCGACCAAGTATTCACAATTAAAAAATTAAACTTCCAAAGTAAACTTCCATTAATTTGTCAACTCAATGTATCCCAGTGAACTTGAAATAAAAGATTCCAAAGGGTCTGAAGCATCTGTTTTATATTTGGATATTTTACCAGAAAAAGACATAAATGGTTACCTAACAACCAAACTCGATGACAGATAAATTTTTAACAGTGTATAACAATTTCTACAGAGTTTATGTAGACAAAAGACTTGTCAGTAATTCAGTCATGAATTGGATTGATTGTTTAGTGTAGGAAGGGAGATGTTTAAAAATATTTTTTGTTCTGTTGCCCTCAGAAAGCAAGCTGGGGAAGAGAGGTGTCCTTTGTCAAGCAATTTGATATGAAAGATCGATCGCCAACATACAGTTAGAAAAATACTAATAGTTGAATATCTTAACAATAATATAATCAGTAAATCCCTTAAATATCTTTTACTTTGAATTGAAACATATAAAATATGATAAAAAGGAGTCATCCATACTTTATCCACATTGAAAAAACGACGTTCCTAAGACAGAGAACTCGGGTAATGATGTTCACTATGCCAATTCTTGAAAAGGATATCCTTATCCACCCATACTATTGCCGAGATTTGGTCATTTTTGACAAACTGTTTTGTCATTTAAAAAAATAACCTTCATGGTAAGAAATATCAGTCGGAAAAAATTTTAGCTTCTGTGACAGAACGCTACAAAACGCATGTCACCTGACCACCTAGATCACGTGATTCGCGCATGGGCAGAACGGTTGCAGAAACGGTTTAAAATCGGAGAGGACTACTTTAAAAAAAATTAAATCTGAAAGCTTAAATCATTTCTTTTATGGAAGTTATACAATTAGTTTGTGAATTTTTTTTTTACCACCCTTCGTACACTAAGCTGTCTACGGGTATTCCGTTTGCCCCATCATGACTAGGAGCAGACGGTAAATGTGCCCGGTCGACAGGAGATGCTTCCATCTCCATGATACCTGATCCCACCTTTTTATGTATTTTTTAGACCCATGTTTGTTCTGCTTCCAATTTGTATCATTTATAGGAATTTTAAGCTTGATTACTGCTCTTTCTTTCATTATGAACCTGACACAGATTAAATGATTGGATCACGTAGGCGTTGTTATTCTTAATCTAAATCACAAGAATTGCAAAGTGAAATGGGGTGGATTTTTCGACAATATTTAAAAGACTGCAGGTCACTTTGAAGTTTTCACAAACACACCAGATGATGTGTTTGTCAGAAATTCATGTTTTTGCTTCATTATTTGCTAGCTAGGTCCTGCTTATCGTACAATCACTAAGTAAGTAATTTCTTTATATGTGTGTCAGAAAGAGAAAATAATATATTCATATTGACTGCTCGTATTAACTTAACTATGGAGAAAACGTAGAAAACAGATCTTTAATTCCTTCAATGAGTCGTACTTTAACAGCTGTACTTTAAAGGATCAAACAACAACTTGTTAGGGGAGATTTAGGATTCAAATGTTCCAAGAACGGTACTAGAGTTGCTCTGTCAATGATCTATTCATCTATTGTTGTAATGATCCGGTAATATTTTTTTCTGAAATTGATTATATGGATGGTTTTCTATGAGCATCATTTTCCTCCTCAGAAATTATTCTCAAAACTGCTGGAAAAGGGGAAAAGAGTTGCAATCTGAATACACTGAAAATGTGTATGAATTGTATTTGTAATTCAATTTTGAAAGATTGGATTCTCAACAAAAAGCATTTTAGTCCAGACATTCTTCACAAACAAATCAATTATTTTCAAAGAAACATTATAAAATACATTACTTTTGTACAATGACACCGGAAATCATTAGAGCGACATTGCTATAAATTACGTTTCCTTTATGTCCGAATCATGAGTAAATTATATTTCAACATCCTGGGAAACTCGTCAAATAGAATGGAATAATTGATATTTATTGATTTATAAATCACCTGTTACATTAATCACTGTATACTATTTACAAAAAGGAGATATCATTGATAAAAGATGGAGATATCATTGATAAGAAATATATTCCCTTAATTAAGCGTCTGTTTTTGTACATCACGGTCGCCCAGATTCGTCCATAATCTGGATCCATTTGGTTTAGGTGGTAATGATCTACGGGATACGTAATGAATTTATGTGTGTTATTGATATAATAAAAAAATAATTAATTATGTTGACTGTTTTAATAAACCCAAAAGCTTTAAACGCTTAGTTGCATGCACTAACTTATCCCCAACGTTGCTATTTGTTTCTCTGTCTATCAAACGCAAATTGCTTGATTTATTTGTCATATTGTAAATTTATACTGAATTGAATTACTGGATGGCAGTGAATACTAGTACACCATCTACAATATAGCAACTGTAATTTTGCATTTTCCACCACCCTGTTAATAGAAAATTTACACAATTACAGAAGGCAGTCTTTTCTTTTCAAAATTTGACCCTTTTTTATGGCGATGCTCCCTCTAGTAATTAAGTTACATACATGTATTAAGCCAATGTTTAGGGGACACGATTAGAACTGTGGTTCTTGTTTAACAGGCAGGTCCGGGATCATATGAAACATCTTAAGCTTCTAAAGGTCAAAATCATTCTTTGTCAAAATGATGTAAATGACAAAGAGTCAGAAATAAAGTTGATAAAGCAAGGATATCAGCAGTCTCCTTTAAAGTCATCATTTTGCAAGTTCTATGGTCGATACAATGACCTTTTCAACAAATACAAATTATCAATAAGTAAATGCTGACTTATTTTCATGTAGTGATTGTTAGGTCATTATTTACTCACTGAGTTGTCCACGGATTTTCCCTTTTTTCTTTCCTGATCATGACAAAGAGCACATGGCGGTTGTGATCGGTCGATAGAGGATGCTTACTCCTCCATGGCACCTGATCCCACCTCTGAAGTTTTGGAGGTCTGTGTTTGCTCTTCTGTTATTTTGTAATATTTGGGGATTTTGTAGCTTAAATACCGTTCGTTACCTCCATATATTTCACTGGAGTATTTAAAATTAGATTTTCATTGGTTGTACTGTTCTCTTACAATCATTGCTTTTCCATTTCTTTTTTAAATCACATACAGTGAATGATAAAATTGCTTAAATTTCAGAGAGGGTTTTATCGACACGAGGCAAACTGAATTTTTCCATTCTGTGTTGAAACCCTTTCCATTGCATCACTATTGAAATATAAACCCATAATGGATAAAGCGTTATCTTACTCATTTTTATGTGTGTTTAGTATGAGTTCAAACCATGCTTCTTCGATTTGTGAAGCTTTTCAAAATACATTTTTTGCAATCATTTTTATAGTATCCAACTGAATATCTGCTGTTTGTATGAGATGTACAATATGTACACGTATTACCAATTAGTTTTGCAGATTAAAGACGCGCATTCTTTGTACCATTTATAACAGATCTTCAATTTTATTTCATTTCTCCCCTTTTTCTGGCAAACCAGTGACTTAACGTGTAAACAAAGTCCGTCAATGACCCTAGCGTTAGATCTGAGTCAGTCAACTTTTGCAGAGAAAGAAAGGCTTGAGAAGTACTGCTCAATGTAAAGATGCCTTTTAAAAGACGTTTAAAAATAATAAAATAAAACGGTTTATGGGTCATTCAGTTAACTCTATATTGCTATGTTTATGAACATTCTATCTGTTTTGTGGGATTTTATTAATATTTCACGACTTCTTATGAGTATGAACGTCTGTATGCAATAAAGCATTGTAAGTACTGAAGAGTAAAAGAAGGGTTCAGTTTCTATTCAACCATTGTCCTTAAAATCTTTATTTAATTTCAATAGCTTTCCTTGCTTGTCTTCATTATCGTATCAGTTTAATTGTTTTGTCAACACTGCCATTAAAGAGTTGTAAATAGTTAGAGAATAACTTAGATTATCATTCGTAAACTATAGTTAACAACCGTTAAATATAGTTTTACAGATGAAAACTATACTTAACGAATCGTTAACTATACTTAACGAATCGTTAACTATAGTTTACGGTTTGTAAACTATAGTTTACAGCCGATAAACCTAGTTTATCAATTGTGAAACTAGGTTTATCTCATTTTTGTGAATTTGGCGTGCCATAGGTTTATGGGTCATTCAGTTAACTCTATATTGCTATGTTTATGAACATTCTATCTGTTTTGTGGGATTTTATTAGTATTTCACGACTTCTTATGAGTATGAACGTCTGTATGCAATAAAGCATTGTAAATACTGAAGAGTAAAAGGAGGTTCAGTATCTATTCAACCATTGTCCTTAAAATCTTTATTTAATTTCAATAGCTTTCCTTGCTTGTCTTCATTATCGTATCAGATTAATTGTTTTGTCAACACTGCCATTAAAGAGTTGTAAATAGTTAGAGAAAGCGTAATTCTCATATCATGTGTTTTTATACAGCGTCTTCCACAGCTGCAGATCCTTGGCTCAATAAAATGTATGTTAAGTAATTATTACAGAATTCTCATAGTAAAATAAATAAAATTAAATCAAAAGAAATTTAGCGTATCATCTAAGACAAAGTATCGTTAAAGAGATTTTCTAATGAATGTAAAAGATGAAAGTGAAGGACAGTGATCGATAAAAAGATATTCTACAAACAATAAGAATATGTGATAAAGGCAAAAAGAAAAACCTGACCATTGGAAATTCCAGGTGTGGGATCGGATGCCTAAGAGAAGTGAGCATCCCATGTTGACCGGGCATAACCTCGAGACGGAATATTCCGTAGTAGAAAAATATAGATCAATAATTGTATGTTACATTTTAGCCAAAATGGTACGCAACGCCGTTATTTTCCTAAGCAAATGTCTTATTTAGTACCTGATTACACCTCTGCTGTTTTGAAGGTCCGTGTTTGCTCTGCTCCTATTTTGTATTGTTTCATGAACTTTTGAGTACGAATACTGTTCGTTATCTCCACATATTTTGCTGTAAAGTAAACGAAATGCTGAGTTTGAATATTATTGAAATCATCATGACAGCGACATATCTGTCGTTAGTCTCCTTCGGTAAACCTTGTGTTAACCCTCTGTATTGATCAGGTGGACAGACGATTCCGTAATCAAATTCAAAATACGACCAAATGATTATATATGCTAACAAGGTCATTATAACCACCATATGCGTAGAATTCCCAAAATGACGAGTTTTAACAAGGTTGTTGAAATCCCTGTGACATCATCTCGTCGGTGAGCTTCGCTTTAAAAATTGTTCATCCTCAGAGCAAGCGCTTGATTAGTGAATAAGATGGGATGCATAAACAGAATGTGATAGTTTTATACTACTACAGAAAAGGGTAAGTTGACAATGGAATCGCTGAAGTTAAGTTTTTTAAAATTGGTCCTTAATGTCTATAGTCAGTAAATCATCCAAATTATTTAAAACATTGACAATATATCTGAATGTTGAATTGAAGGCCATAACAAGTGTTTTCTTCTTATTATGAGTTTTTGAATAAATTCTGTTTCAAATGAATACAAAAAAAGATCAGCTTTAAGGAGCATAATTAGTGCCCATCGAAATTCAGACAGTCTGTTGGAAAACTTGGTCTCCGAAAGCTACATTGATGTTTTCAATAAGGAATGTCGCCATTTTTTTTTAATATCAACTTCAGATTATTTGTACAGCGTACAATCAGAGTGGTTGAACGAAGAAATTCTGCTCATGACAAGTCACAAGTTTTGAATTTTCTAGTTCCGTTTTGAAGAAGCAGTTTTCAGTGATATAAAAAAGATTTCATTTTATTGTGAGGAAACAGTGAATTATACATTAAAATTTTAGTGTTATTCCCCCTGGCAGAGGGTCTATCCTCCTTAAGGCCTAGAGCTGGGGGGTCTCAGTATCCTTAACCTTCTCTGAAAATAAAAAAAAGATGAATTTTCAGAGATATTAAGAAATAACAAGTTTGAATTCAAATACAGTTGCTAATTGAACAATTTTCTTTTCCTATTTAATCAAGGCTACCACTGACAAAACATTTATTGGCGAAATTAAAGGCAGAGATTTTTTACCGGGTGGTAATTCCAGGTGAGGGAGGGGCTTATTTTGTACAGGTGTGATTGCCTTGGGGGCTAGCAGTCTACCTGTGGTCATCTGTCTCACAGTCCCTATACACAGGAAGTGATTTAATACACAGTGAAATACCCAGATGTCAAACTATACCTGTGTTTGGGGATTTAGAGACAATTTCAAAATTAGTAGTTAAAAGGCTTTTCAATTATATTTTGATTAAAAATTATTTATGACTGTTTGAAAACACCCCTACCCATTAAAAAAATTATTATGCTATCACACTGTAGATTTAAATATTACTTAGTATAAAGATTGTTTTAGATGTTAGTGTATGTGTTATTTAAAAGAACAACTCCTGTAAGAACCAAAGTAGATTTAATTCATTCATCCCCAGAATCCCATCTAGTAATCAATGAAAAGAGAGTCGTGTTAACTGCATTTCAATAAAAAATATCTAGGTTTATCTTAACGTTAATATGGGTTTGTCACCATGAAACATGTTAAAAAAGATTGCCTGTAAATTCTTATCTGAATGAAAAAAGAAAATATAAGTGACCCATGATTTGAAACATTATTTTTAAATTAAACCTAAATTAATCACAGTTCACACAATGCTGCTCTAAACTTAATAATATTTCCACTTTAGATTTAACTTTACCATTTACAGCATATTAAAATAAATATCAACATTTATTTGAAAAAAAAAAAGTTCATTTAAATTTTTTTTTAAATGCACATTATATTTTAATCCTTTCAGATACTAAAGATATATTTAATTCATTTATTATCAATTTAAAAATTTTCATAGTAATACAGTTTCTGTATACCATGTTCAGTAAACATCAAAGGATCAAAAGTTAATTAGAAGGTGACCATGAGTCCCAATCAAGGTGTACAGGGTATACACAGGGACCAGTAAGTAAGTGTCAATCAAGTTCCAGCATCCAATGATGAATCTTCACACACTTGATTGACAGGGCTACCCAGACCAGGTATTTTTGAAGGCGGTGCTTAAAATCAAATAATTGGATCTGGGTAAAAGCTCTTTCACTTAGAGTGGTATAGAAAACTTGCGATCATAAAATGTTTTTCAATATACATGTACATAAGGATGTAAACGTACGTATTTTCATTTGTTCTACTAGTGAACGTCCCGGCCGAAAAGCTTTGTTTTGGCATGGTATTCTGTTGAATTACACAAGTAGACCATCAATATTCTCAATTTTATTCATGAGAAATAATGTTGCTAAACGGTGTTGCCTTGCTTTTACATCAATTCTTCTACAGGTTGGATTTTTTTTTTTTTATTTTAAACACAGATCTACTGTTGGATTATTAAGCGAATGTACTTAATGGAAGTGTACTTGACCATTAAGTTCAAACTTTTAATTAAATGTCAATAGTTTTTTGCTGTACATCTTTCTAGATAAAGGCATGTAGCATGTTCGATTTCTATCTCATTGCTTGGTGGGTGTTCATATATGATATTTTTAGTACATAGCAAGCATGAACATGATGTAATCTCTACATTCTTGCAGTCTGTTTTCTGTCCATACATATGAATTAATGCGATGAACAGCTTATAAGTATGAAACAAGAACATTACATAATCGTTCCTACGTATGTTATAACATTGACGAGCACTTATTATAGATGTTTGATATTGTAGGTCTATCATCTTGTACATCTCTAACATGACGTGAATCGGAGGGATTTCTGTCTGCTATAACCAGGGAGTTGTCGCCAGGGCGTAGTCACATCGGATATCGTGATGTTATGCAGAGCAAAATTATTTTGAAAATATTAGCAAATCAACATGATTTTTTTGTTTTTTCGTAATTATATAAGTGATACTTAGTATTTCATATTTCAGGAAGATTCTGTCTTTGTGTGTGTGTTTTTTTTTCGCCTTTTAACTTATGATTGTGAGTGAAAATTTTGTATCTACACTTTTTTGAATAAAATGAATAAATGAACTCTTTGTCTTGGGTAAAAAACACTCACAAAAAGCAAAAATAACAAAAATATCAGGAGAGCATGACGACAACTGAAATAAATTTAATTGAAGACGCGTGAACATGATAAAAGAATGCATTAACCTAAACTTCAAAGAAGGGACCTATATATATAATAATTAAATGCAAAACACAACGTTCATGCCGTTTTACAACCTTGGTATACCTAACATTTAATTAACCTTTTTATCTATAAAGTATCGTCAGTTTCAAGGCTCTAATTATTTACATTCATATAACAGGGATCTGTGCCCTATTCCCCTATTTCTACTTACAGAGATGAACCTATATTAAACGATGATTCCGTGCTGTTCTTACAATATTTACAGGTTTAAGGTTACAGGAATTGCGAATCTACATTTATTAATATTCAAAATTATTTGTATTTCACCATAACAGTCAATAAATTCAAGTCATGAACAATTACTGTAAACCAGTCTTTATTCGTGAGCGAGAAATATCCAACAGTTTCGTGACCTTATCCTCGTGTTCTTTTCACAGGCGCTTGTTTCATACAGAACGCCAGTTTTATACTTTATAATTATATAGTATAAAACTAGCGTACTGTGTGAAACAAGCGCCCGTGGTTCTTTTTTTTATCACGAACTAATTTTTCGACTATATGTAGTATATAAACTGTATGTAAAATGTTTTGTCAATCGCGAAAATTAGTATGAGCAGATGTATTTCGATCAGTCTGAGGAATCGCGAAAAAAAAAGAGATGTCGTAAATAGTGACTGGTTAACATTAATTTCAAGGATCATGTTCATCGTTGCAAAATTCCGTCTCATTACTCTCTCATAAGCTTCTGCAACTTTTCACTTTTATACACAACCTTTCCACATGATAAATTAAAGTTCAGGCTTTTTGATATCATTTACAGTTGCTTTTTCAATAAAAATGTAACTCATAAATTTACTTCCTTTGTCATTGGTCAATTGCAAAATTACTTTGTTAAAAATCATTCTGATTGTGCACATGAGTACTCTGAAGTTGACATAAAAAAATGCGTTAGTTTCTGATTAACAATATCTATGTTGTTTTTGGAGACCAGGTCTTCCAAAATTTCCATTCTTATGTCGACACGATATATCCTGGTGAGCTTGAGATGAAAGATACCAGAGTCTGATACATCTGTTTCATATTTGGATATTTTACTTGAAAAAGACGGTAATGGCAATCTAACAACCAAGCTCTATGATTAACGTGATGATTTTAACTTTTCTATCGTCAACTTCCCTTACTTGTACTTATGTGCAGCAATACACCTTCATCACCTGCATACGAGTTTATATAATTTATCTCAGTTGATTCGACACGCAAAAGCATGCTCCGCGTATATGAACAATTTCTAAAATGAGGTAAATTAATATATTATTGACAAACAAGTTGATGAACAGGAATTTTAGCAGTCTCGTTTCGAATGTTCAATGGTCGATACAGTGACCTTAATTATCAGCAGATACAATTTATCAATGAGTCAAATGCTGACTGACGTTTTTCATACAAACTGTTAGTCCTTCATTGATACACTGAATTATCGACGAATTTTTCAGATATTTCCCGATCATGACAAGGAGTACACGGCGGGTGTGACCGGTCGGCAGGGAATGCTCACTCCTTCATGGCACCTGATCCCACCTCTGATGTTTTGGAGGTCCTTGTTTGCTCTGCTCCTATTTTGTATTGTTTATGGACGTTTGATCTTTAATACTGTTCGTTATTTCCATGTTTCATTTTCCTCATATAATATGGATCGAAACTGGTGATCTTTATGATTTAGGACCTTAAGATCTTATCTTTTACGTGATTATCAAAAAGGGGTACAGCGTATCAAACAATTAAACTTATTTTTCTTTGAGTTTAGGGAGTCTGATATTATGTACACGAGTGCGCAGAGGCAACGGCACCTGTTATATGAAATTGACATTATGATGTATGGTTTTCTGGTAGATTTTACGCACAATTACGTGTAAAACTTCTTGGCACATTTATTCTGTCTGTTAATTCATTCCCAATAAAAGAGAAAGATTTCAATAGTTACATAGATAAAGTTGTATAATCGAGCTTTTTTATTATACCAAGACGTTTTATCAATTACTGTCTTTTTACTTATGACGTAATTATAGATCTAGAATCTACTTTCTGAAAAAAAAAATCTGGCATTTCATTGATGAGTCGCATTATTAGCATGATTAGAAAGGCTAGAACTAAATTACACAGACTCGTGGCAACGGTTGAATAAAAGTGAGGAGCGAACCTTCCCCAAAAAGATTTGAAGGGGTATCTCTTCCCTCACAATAACAAGAGACCCATTGGCCTTATAGTGAATTTGGTTCGTGTTTTAAATCGGAGGACATGACATTCACAATTTTGAAAGAGGCGCCATTGCTCATCATAAGTTCACACTTAGTTGCTCAATATCCATAGGCAGAGTAGGGGAACAACAAAATTAAAATAATTTCCACTAATCAGTAGTAATTTGTTAAAATTAGTAGTGCCCCCATCCCACTGGAATCCCTGACCATAGGGCCACCCATTTCACAATTTTGGAAAAGGCACTCTTGCTCATTTTGAATGGTCCGATACCAAGGAGCAGATTTCAAAGCATTAATTCATTCTAAGTATATAATCATTAGAGCCCCCTCTACGGTACCCCTTACCCTGAAGCCTTGAAATTCACTATTCTGGAAGAAGGGCCGGTGTAACGACGAAAAGTGACCCCCGTAGAATATTGACCGGGGGTCATTTTTCTACGTAGAAATTTGACCCCCTGGTCAATATTCTACGTAGAAAAATGACCCCTTTTTCTGTAGAAATCATGGCCTTGGGGTCATATTTCTCCGTGTGCATTGTAGAAAATTGACCCCGTAGAATAATGACCCCCTGTCATTTTTGATGCCAAAACAATTCATTTTAGAAGGAATGTTCTTATAAGGCATATGCAAGCGGGTAATATCAAGCTGACTTATGCTTTAAAGTGTTAATTTCTGAAAGCTTTTAAGCTAAGATAACGAAATCAAAGCGATAAAATGTCTTGCATTAATGATAAAAACTGTTTATCTCCACTAGAGGAAAATGGTATCAAAATGTTCTAACCCAAGGGCCATAAGAGCAAAGATATGAGAATTCATAGAAACTTTTATTAAATTTTATACCAGTAATTTTATACCAGAAAATAAGTTTCCAAAAAAGAGTTATTTCCAACCTTCCACCAGAGTTCGTTTGTACCAAACCAAATCTCAAATCTCTGTGTGCGGAGAAGCAGAGGACTATGGGTAGTATGGGTCATTTCTAGCTGACAGTATGGTGTCAGAAAGAAAAGTTTTCTTTATTAATCAATAATGAATCTTTTTGATTTTACCCTGGATACATAATTTTTCAAAATTTAAAGTCTTTTATCCATATTTTTAAAACGGGCACGAAAACGTGTTCCAACATAGAAAAATCGTATAAAAATATTTGATTTTCTATGAATGAAGTTTCAAACTTCTTTAAAAAAAATAGGGATAATTTAATTTGTAAAAATAAGTACTAAATTAAATTGCCTCTGACCTATATGTATGATACAAGGAAAACAAAAAAATTACTTCGTTTTAGAAATTGTTCATATGTAGAGCATGCTCTTGCGTATAGAATCAACCGAGATATATACACTCCGTCTGCAGGTGTTGAAGGTAAATCGCTGCATAACCAAGGAAATTTGACGATAGAAAAGTTTGTCATCACATTTATCATTAAGCCTAGTTGTTAGATTTTCATTAACGTCTTTTTTCAAGTAAATTTTTTTTCAAGTAAAATATCCATGGGTGAGACAGATGTGTCAGACTCTGTGGTATCTTTCATCTCAAGCTAGCTCACAAGGATATATCGTATCGAAGTAGGAATGAAAATTACCATTGCTAATTGACAATACGTCGTCGATATATATATCTAAATGTTGAGTTGAATGCCACAGCAAGTATTTTCTTCTTTTCACGCATTAGACTTTGCACAAATTCTGTTTCAAGTGAATATAAAAATAGACTTTCTTATAACGGAGCGCAATTGGTACCCATGGGAATTCCAATTTATTGTCGGAATATCTGGTCTTCAAAATAAAAAAAATCAGATATTGTCGATCAGTAACTCAAGCATCTCTTTCACATCAACTTCAGAGTACTTGTGTGTGCAATGTGTTTTAACAAAATAATTATGCAAATGACCAAGGACCATTGTAAATTTACAAGTTCCGTTTTATTAAAAAAAGCAGCTGTCATTGAAATAAAAAAAATCCTGGTTCACACAACTTTTTGAATATATTGTTGCGCAGTACACTAAAAGTTTTTCCTTCTCTACTGTCAATACTTTAGTGCGGAGTACAAAAGAGATTTGAATGAACGTTTACTGGAACCTGCAATGTGTCTTTGTTTGGAATCCAATATATATCGGGTATTTCAAATTTATTTTTGTTCTGTGTAATATTAAAAATATTTAAAACTGACCTCAAATTTTGAAGAATTTCTTCCTTAGAAAGGGAAGTATGAGTATAACTAGGTTTACCACTTGTAGAATTAAATCTTAAAGTTCTTCTAAAATACAATTAATGAGACTTTCAAGCGAAGACAATGTTGTTACCTGCTTTGTCGACAAGGACCAGAACGTACTGATCATATAATTTATCTATTTTTTTCACTTCTGGATTATTTAACACAGAATGAATGAGGGTTTTCATATTACCCCTCAATCTTTGAATACGCGGCGTTAACATGGATCTGATACATTTAATCCATTGTTGAAAAAATCAACAATTCCACACTTTTACTTTAACATTAACTTTTGAACGGTATGTGCTAGAAATTTATTTTGAAGTAAGGTCATGACAACTAAGAGTTCATTAATTTGCAAAGGTTACCAGTGTCTATAAAATCCAAGAAGAAAGTGGATTAACCGCAACCATTGGTCACGTATCTGTGGGCTAGAAAGTGTTGAAAAGAGATTTTTAAGTTTTTATTTTGATTTATAGATATCTCTGAAGGTTGAACTATTTTTCACTCAGGTGTAAATTTTTGCCAGTTTTGGAGAAATTTGTAATATCATCATAAGAACTTCTTGATGTGTATTGTACTTCCTGTATATAAAGTAAAAAGTATAGTAATATATAAGATAGTTAAAAAGTATGTATTTTAAAGCAGAATAAATGCATACAGATGTATATGTTAGTTAAAAAGTAAGAGCCAATGGAATTGAATTTATATATTTAACAATGTTGCTATCGATGTTCGGAGGTCCGTGTTTTCTCTGCTCCTATTTTGTATTGTTTTATGGACTTTGATATTGAATACTGTTCGGTATCTCCATATCCCTTTTTCTTGATTCTGTGCTATTTTTTTTTTCTTGCAAGAATTTTCAAAGATTATAGTAATTAGAAACGTATCATGCCATTTTCGGAATAAAACCTTTGAATGAAAAAAAAAACAAAAAAACAAAAAATACACTGTATATAATCATAAATTATGTTCTCGATGAATAAATATTCATTGGGATTCTGCAAGCAAAAAATATACCCATACCAGATACATGCATTGGTTGTGATGCTACGTTTAAGATATGCAATTGAATATAAGTTGGAAAGGATAAGATTGCATAAAAAAATCCCCCCTACTTGGATTTGAAAGTATGAAAAAATCAGGAGACACATATACAAGGTTTTATTGTATAAAATATAGGGGGGTCAAATTTCTATGAGGGTCATTTTTCAACGTGTGTGAAGTCGTAGAATTAATGGTTTGGAATGTTTTTCTACAGTCGAAAAATGACCCCACTTGTCGTAGAATATTGACCGGGGGGTCATTTTTCTACGTAGAAAAATGACCCCCCGGTCAATATTCTACGGGGGTCACTTTTCGTCGTTACACCGGCCCTTGCTCATAATAACTACTAGTATGTATGAAATTAGTATGAGAGCAGAGAGCGGGAGCAGAGAAGAAAATTTTCAAAGAAATGAATCAATTGATGCATTATATTATCAATACAGCCCTGAACTTACATCAGAATCCCTGACCTTTGGGCCATGAAATTCACAATTTTAGAAGAGTTAAAGTGGAATCCCTGCTTATCATAATAATACATGTATGATTATATAGTTAGTATGTTTAATACCAATGAATAGAAAAGATTTTCCAAAAATTAATTTAAAAAACACCCTATAATAAATAATAACATCAATCTACCTATCTGACAGATAAAAATTGTTTTAAAAATCAGTAATAAAAATTGTAATTAAATTTTTAAACCTGTAATTTCAAAATTTTGTTAATAAAGTGAAAAAAAGTTGTTTAAAGGGGGCCAACTGGGGTTTCCATTGTGCCTTTTAAAATAATTAATAAAATTTAACAAAATTAAGAAATTATAGGTTGAAAAAATTTATAACAATTTTATATATCTGATTTTCAAGTGATTTTTCAACTGACTACCAAGAAGGTTGATGTCGTAATAGTGTGCTTTTGACATTATGTTCAACTAAAGCTCTCAAAGAGGGGGTCATAAAAATGTCAAAAGAAAAAGTATTTAATATGAAAGAAAAGGCGAGGAAGCTCACATACCTCACGCTCCCCCAAAACTCAAAGTGCTAAAAATCCTGGAAAAAATAAAGGAATAGGAATTTCCTTGTAATATGCACATCTACACACTGTGTCCTAAATATCTGCAAAGTTTGACCATATTCTGTGCAGCGGTTTAAGAGGAGTTGCACTGACAAACTGTTCATCTCTATATTCAAGGAATGGCCAAAAATCTAAGTTAAAAAGTGCGGAAATTCCCGGAAAAATAAAGGAATCGGAATTTCCTGGTAATATGCACATCTAGACATTGTGTCCTAAATATCTGCAAAGTTTGATGAAATTTTGTGCAGCGATTTATGAGGAGTTGCGCTGACAAAAAAACAGGACTGACACTCTGACTGACTGACTGACAGTCAAAAACATTATACCTCACGCAACTTGTTGCGTGGGGTATAATAACTTTCTGTAATATAAAACATAGGAATTTGAGATTCTTTTAATCATTTTTATGATTTTTTGTATAAATCCCTTGTATCTGTCATATTTTGTAGTACATATACTCCAATTGTAGTATTTGTATAATTTGCTTTAAATTGTGAAAAATTGGCACTTTCTAAAGTTTTCCTATAGTAAATGTACCTGTATTTTGAGACGGTCCAATAAAATACCTGGGCGGTAGATTTTCCCCAAACTTGGTTTGTACACTGAAGTCAATATAAGTAACATATTTTATTAAATTAAAGAGTTTCTCTAGCGTAGTTTTTGCACAATAAAACTCCAGTCTGCTCCCTTAATTACTGTATTACATTTATCTCTCAGGGCAAAAGAAAGTTAACAAGTCTGATCATGAGTAATGTCTAGAATCTGTCTGGTATCAACAATTATGTAACAGCAATCTCATCATTCACTTCAACCAGATAAATAAATTACTCATTGCATTAATGCATTTTTTCGAAGAGCCTTCTCCATACATAATTTCATAAACATTCACAGGTTTCAAACAGATCACAGGATTTGTGCATTTAGATTTAAACAATAAAGCAGCAGTGTTATCCATGAAGGCTAAGAAATGATTCATCCTCTATACACAATGTCAAGAAAAGGACTGAAGTTTATTTGCTCTGAGTTTCCTTTCATTCATCTTCATACATTCGTTCATCGTGCTTGCCATAAAGTCTCTCTCATTGGCAAATGCTATGGCTTCGTCCCGTTTCCTTGACCTGTATCCCCTGAGTACAGCAGTGTGGGGGTTGTCCTTAGCCTCGGGGTGGTGTGATTTGTATTTAAACTCCATTCTTGTGATGACTGGCAGACAGAGGCCGTTAGGGAGTGGTACGAGGTCGTTACCTGTCCGCCTGTCTACGTACTCGGGGTGTTTTTTGCGTACAGCTACGACGTCAGATAATGACTGCTCCCTGGCCTGTTCCAGATCTGTCAGGACTCGGGCAGGGTAGGTCTCTCCTGTTGAAATCAATTAAATAGAAAGAGCTTATTTTTGGAATAAGAAATATGATGGGTTCTGTCTCTATCTTGTTTAAAAATTTTTGGACAAGCTACAAAAGCATCAAATTTAAAGTCTAACAGAATTGCTTTCGAAGAAATGGGGAATGAATAAGTATCAAAAATTTCAAGTACATGCGCAGCACAGTTAAGGTTACAAATGGAAATAGCGACGATTTTTTTTAGATAAAAATTACATACTTTATTAGGATGGGTGATTCTTTTTAAGACTTCACTGCTATCAAAAAAATGTAATGTGGTTTAAATCTACATGTTGGGGACACTTAGATTTTTCATTTAGACTTGTCACGTGATGTCGACGTCACATGATTTTAACAATTATACTTGCAGTTTAGAGGTCATATATAAATTCCATTATTGCAAGGGCATACCCAAGTAAAAAATCTTAAATTAAACAATAATCTTTTTCAACACTATATGTAGTCTGTGAAATGTGCTGCGAACCTATATAGATTCCCTTTTTTAATTGCTAAAATTTAATTTGTTGGACGGCAGGTTGAATATTTTGCTGGTCTACTACATTAAATATATAGCTATAATTAATTTATTTGCAAGATTTTATAAGGTTCGCAGCACTTTTCAAATATCTTAATGTTTTTTTGAATTTATGTGGAAAAAGTTGACATGATACATTGAGGGTATGCCCTTGCAATAAATCGATTTATTAGGGCCCTTCCATTACTTTTTCAATGAATCTGCATACAAACACACGACAGTATCACTTGTCTGGAGAATGTACGGACAGTTTATAAATAAAATAATAAAATAGACATCGCATACATGTTAACGGCCTTTTCTTTAACTGCAAATAACATTTTATTTGAGAACAAAAGACATTTTTCATCGTACAAAATGTGACTTGATCAGCCTCTCACTGTGTACAAACTGCATCATTTCTGCGAGATGACGTCACATTGACAAGTGCATTGTGATCGATGCATCTTTTATATACTGTTGTGTGGGATTTAACAAGCGACAAAACTGCATGTAATGGTAAGTTTGTATGTAGTATACAGCTATTCAGCTGTTTGAAATAGCAAATAATTTCATTTTGTGGTATTTTGAAGACCTTATATTATGTGTGACGTCATAGTAAACATTTCCCGTACAAATTAGGCCCCGCCTCCTTACTGTAACCTTAACTGTGCTGTGCACTTGCCATATCCAATGAGTCAATTTAATTTCTTCAAAAAGGATCCAATTTTACCCTTATAAGCTAAAATACCTGATTTTTTACACAAATTTTTAAGGATACCCTAAATTAGATCCATGTATGGAACTCACCTAATTTTACACCACATCTTCTGAGAATGGAAGGGGGACATTTCCAGGGCTGGTGTATGAAGTCGTTAGGGAGAGAGGTGATCTCAGGGCACCACCGTCTAACATAATCCCCATCTGGGTCACAGGTCAAGGCCGCATCCACGGGATGCATGACAAAATTCCACTGGTCCAGACCACTCATACCACCATTCTGCCACATCATGGCATTAATAGCCACATCAGCATCCAGCAGAGTGTCCTATATAATTTACAATATCAATAAATCTCAGAGCCTTCTTCTATAACCAAACCTTAAATAAGTATGCATTCATTGAAATCCTTCAATTAACATCAGTCTTTTAGAATTACTCTTAATAACTTACCATGAATCAGTACTGACAACACAGTGTCATAAATACCCTTTCTTTAAATCAAAGATTATATTGTTTTCTGTATTCATTATTGTAGACACTAATTTTACATTAATAAAATTATTTGAAGTATTTTACATTATAAGTTTAAATGAAAGACACTGACAAGTTATTTTCATTTTTTTATATTTCAAACAGTACAATTACATTATCACTACGTATAAATCCAGTGAGAAATTTATAATAGGACAGTTTGAAGACAGGTTTAATCTTCTAATAAGTGATATAGCATTTTTATTCTTATTTTACACCTATAATACAGTACTGAATCATCAAAAAACTGTGTTATGATATTGTCAAGGGTAAAAAAAAATTACTGGCACAATCTTCTTTTAAAGACATTAAATGAAATTCAAAATTTGATGTTTTTCTTTTTTTAAATCATAAATCAATAAAATCAACCATCAACATGAGAAGTAAAGGTTTATTCCCACTTAGCCAAACTTCTGAATTTCTTATTCCCATCTAGCCAAAATTGGGATATTCACACCTGAGTGGTCACCTGTGTATAGTCTGTTTTAGGCTTGTTGCCTGTACTTATTACCTGTGGTGTATAAGTTCAATATCAAAATACATAATATCATAAATACTTGATTTATAACATAATTATTAATTAATCTGGTTCTACATATTAATTTCTTTAGAATACATACCGGTACACTTATTTTTAAACGGAAAACTTAGGATCAAGTTTTATGTAAAGAGAATTTTAAAAAAAGAAAGAAAAGATTTTCTTGGGAAAAAGTGAGAAAAAAAATTAAATCATCCATTTACAGAGAATTTTTTTTTGACAATACACTAAAATTATTGAATGTATTTGGATCGTTACTTAATGAAATCTTTCCGATAAAGAGATTATACTCAGAATGAAAAGAAAAAGAATTAAGCTTAAGTTTTTTTGCAGAAATATTTGTACTAAATAGGAATTACATGTATACATGTACTATAAAAATTAATTGATGGTAAAAATATTATATAATCTGATTTATATAGCTTATGAGAAATACATAAAGTGTCCATGCAAAACTTATATTTAATTCTTATATCAATAGGTTTTTTTCTTCTTCCCATGTATAAACATTTGACAGTTGTAGGATTTTATGGTGAGACCTCAGAACTTGTGTTCAAACCATTTGTATTTATTCAATAACATATGCTCAAACCAATTCTTATTAACAAAAAAATGTTTGAATGATAAAATAGAGTATCTATTAGAGAATATCTTGCTTTAACATATTTTTCAAACAAAACATTATAATAAATTATTAAGCATATTTATTTCTAAAAAGTTTATTTAAAAATAAACACGTTTAAATATTAATTCATCCGTCATCTTTTTCATGTTTTTCCATTAATGTGATTTTTAATTTTAATAAATTATTTAATAATTAGAATTAAACGCATTTAAGTTTAAACACATGATTACAGTACATATAAGATTCAAGATTTTAAAGACATTTAAGTTTAAACACATGATTACAGTACATATAAGATTCAAGATTTTAAAGACATTTATAATACCGTACCTTTCATTCACATGTATTTCTAAAATATTTGTGACACAAAGTATATCAAAATTTGCACTTAATTTTTTTTTTATAAATTTAAAAAAAAAATCACAATAAAGAAAAAAGAATACAAATCGTTTACCATCTACAAATTAAACAGAAAAGTTTAAGATTTTTTCTTTTATTTCTTCATTAATAATTAATTTTGATAATATAATTTAGAAAAAATGGCATTAATTTATTCAAAATTAAAAAGAAATTCAAATATATAATTTCAAATATTAATTTCAGTTACCATTCATTGCAATATAATAAATGCAATATAAGCATTTAATAAGTATATTTTAACCTATTTCTTGTGGCTAATCTTAAACAGACTATAGGTCACCTGTAATTAATTTCTTTTGTTCTCTCCCTCCCCTTACCTGTACACCATTCCCACTTAGCCAAAACCAGTCACCTGTAACATTTTCAGAATTTTAGCTAAGTGGGAAGACACCGAAGTAAATAAATCTTTGTATACCTGGAACCACCTGTATCCCTCCACCCAGTGAATGCGGAGGTAGGATATGAGGAAGGAAGCCACCACGTGCCTGAGGTAGTTATTGATCCACCCCTCTAACCACAGTTGTCTCATAGCAGCATCCACCAGAGGGAACCCTGTCCTTCCCCTCTGCCAAGCCCTCAAGTGATCCCTGTTGCTGCTCCAGGCCTGGTCCTTAATAATAATAAAAAAAAAAATCTTACATATTTGTATGCGAGAGGGAGTGAGCGACCTAGAACTGATTGATTTTCTATTTAAAAAAAAAATATTTTTATCAATAAATTTGTGTGTTTATTCTGTTTGATACTATTTTCCTTCTCAACTCTACAAAGTTTAAAAAGAACTCCATGACCTAGTCATACCCTGTAATGGACCCTGGTAGGTTGTGAGGGGAGATCTGGCCATAAGGACAACAGCCAGTAGGAGAGGTCTCTCCAGGCCAGCTTCCTGAGGAACTTGGGAGATTTCATGTGTCTGGCCTCCTCCAGTACAGCGCGGGGACTGATCTGACCGAAGTGGAGGTAAGGAGAGATCCTGCAGGTGTTTAGGTGATCTGCCCGACACGACTCCTTCTCATATTTCCTCACACCTACAAAAACAGGAACATGATTAAGGAGACAAATCTAGACAATTTATTCTATTTAATTAATTTAGTACACACATAAAAGTTTTTATCCTTCTTTACACCTGTTATATAGCATGTTCAGATTTGGTTTTCTGAAATGAATATAATTTAGCAACTTACGGTATGTATTTAAGTAATGGAGTGCAGTTTTTCAGAGACATTTGCATACTTGCTAATCCTTTACCTTTGATTTAATTTAATACAGCCATTAAATATATAATATATACCCCTAGAAGCATAGAAAATGAATGTTTACCTTCAGACAAAAAGAGCTCTAAAGCATTCCAAGCTCCATTCTCTCCAAAATCCCATTTTTCTACAATAGGTGCTGCCCAGTTTATCTAAAGATATGAGATGCATGTTAACGAATCTAAATATTCAATTTGAAATATATAATGACTCCTTTCCATCATATGTAGAATACTGAACAATTTTTTAATTGCTTACAGTCATAGTAGTATTCCCCTACATAAAACTTGATAAATCGTCCCATTGCAAATTATCTGACAGATTTAGACTATATTTAGATGAATAAGCCAAAATCAGATTTCAGTCCTTTTTTCCCCTGTAAAATCCCTTCTTTAAAACCCCCTTTTTAGCATTGATCTTAGTCCCTGTAAAATTTGATTTTTGGAGTTAATATTTGTAAAGAAGTGAAAGATGGTCCATAAAATTTAACAGAAATATAGTTTCTGCAAAAAAATCTGTTGATTCCCAGAAATATGAGAAATCTGATTCTGCAGGATAATGGACTTAACATATACATTTGTAACATACAAAAGTGCAAATAAAATTATTTAAAATGTGTTTCAAAAATGAATCATAGTACTATTAAGGTAAAAAATTACAATTGTTCCATCTTTTCTCCTTGGCATCCTTGCCAGTCCTAAGTCAGACAGAGACATGGTAATTGGATACTGTTCAGGTCTGGGCAGTGTACAAGGGGCATCCAGGGGATGTCCTATAGGCTGAGTAGAGGACTGCCTACAACACTCCATAAAGTGAGTAACGGAACCTATTCCCCTCATCCCAAGGGACTCGGTCGAGACTGAGTCTGGCTCATGTAACAGGTAGGAAGGAAAACGTTTACAGTTGATTCCCATTTTCTGAAGCTGTTCACAGATTTTGTCATCTCTCTGCTTGAGAAATGGCTCATAAATATCATTAATGATAAATGTTTTGGCACCAGTTTCATCAATCAATTTCATAATTTCTTTCTGATATGAGTTTGTTTTTCTAAATATTAATTCATTTTCATATTTATCAGCAACTGATTTGTTTAATTCCTTCAGAGCATGGTGTAGCCATAATTTTGTTGCACCCCCTGCAGCTACAACATTGTCTGGATCCTCTTCAGACTCTGACCAAAGGAAAGCTAATATTACGGGTGCATTCATGCTGGCTGCTGCACATAATGCTGGATTGTCATACAAACGCAGGTCTCTCCTGAGCCAGTATAGTACAGGTCTTTGCAGCTGCTTATCCGAGCTCTTACCATTTGCCCTGCCTGGCTTTTTCCTCTTTTTTGAAGATTGGTTTGATGTCGTGTTGTTGGAAGGTTTAGATTTTTCTGTAACTGGGACTTCAGAATTCTTCACTTCACTTTTTGAATTAGTTACAGTAGATCTATGTGATTTGTCATGCACTGTACTGGCATATGAAGGTTTTGGGCTTTCTCTCTGTTCTAAAGAAAGTCCAGATGCAAGCTCTATATCTAATTCATACCCAAAGTCACTCGTCAAATATCCATTCTCAACACTACAACCTATTGGATCCGTAAACGTGTCAGATGGAGGCTTTTCAAAGTAGTTTACATAAATGTTGCAAAGTTGATGGTACTTTTCTGCGTTTGTGAGCTGCAAAGCGTCAATGTACTCCAAAAAATGTTGTCTGGTAGAATCGTACCCCTCAAGTGAAACTATTAAGCAAAAGCATTCTTCAGCAGAAGTTATCCCTGATATAAAGTTCTGTAAGATTTCCTTTACGCGTGTCGTCTCCATTGTCAAAAAGAAAGTTTACATAACTTTGATCGGAATCCCTCTGGACTTTAGAATGGGTATTTGATCTCGATGCAATAAGCTCTTTCTGATAGTCCAAATAAGGATAATTTTGGGGAGAAAACGTTCAATCATTGTTAATGGCAAACATAGCAAAATTTAACGATAATATATGGGCCAACTGAAAATTCGGATTTCACTCATTGATCCGTTTATATATTTTTTTAAAATTATGAATCGGGTTCGATGTTCTTATAATAGTAGTTTCGTTAATTTTCGGAAAATTTCTTTGAAAATAATTATTTTAAAAGAAAAACAAAAATTAGGTGTCATAAGTACTGATTGAAGCTAAAACAAATTATATATGTGATGTATATTATTTTTGGTTCAAAAGTGTTTATTCCATCCAATCAAAAAACGCCAACTTTAGCTTAGTGACGTCATATTTAAGTTCGACATTTCTTATCAAAACACAGTTTTAGCTTAGCAAGTAAGGACGTTGCTTTTCATTTGTTTTAATTTTATGTCATTGTTAAATACTGATGTCTTTATTTACCAAAAGAATGATTGAAATAATAGACACATGTAAAACTAGTTTTAATGTAGCTTAATTAAGTTGTAATTTGTTTACTTCCACTTTTGTTTACAAATTATAGGATGGATATAAATGTACCCGTGACTCTGGTTATTCGTGCTCCTAACCAGAGAGTCGAGGATCACACGGTAGAATGTATGTTGGGATGGACAGTGAAGAAGTTGAAGAGGCATTTAGAGGTCGTCTACCCTAGTAACCCTGTGAGTGTTAGAGCTATCATTGTCAGGTCCGATCCATGTTCGTTCGCCCTAAAAATTGTTCGCCCGATATCCCGTTCGCCCAATTTTTTGTTCGCCCAGAGTTCGTTCGCCAAGGTTCTCGTTCGCACAGGGTCCGTTCGCCCAAATTTTATGTAGAATATCATTTAATGAATTTCTTCCTACATTTTTGGTACATTCGAAATAAAACGATTATGCATATTGTCACATAGGGTCATACTTAATTGTTGTCAAAACCAGAGACATAAAAAACCATATGTCTCTGTCAAAACATAGCCCAATATTCGTAAAAACAACACGGGTGTATCCCCCCAATTAACATTGATATTAGTCATCTAATTATTTATAGTGCAAACACTAAGTCATTAATAAATACATGAGAATCAAATCAAAAATTAATTAAGACTAAATAAACATTGTTCCTGGCACAATAATTTGAGCAAAAATAACCCAAATTCGTAAAGGAAATGAAAATATATGTTAATTTTTATTTCAAATAAGTTAATATTTGATATATATATAAGTATTGGGCGAAACTTTTATAAGGCGAACAGAATTTTGGGCGAACGGACCTTGCGCGAACGGACTCCCGCGAACAGGTAGATCGGGCGAACGAACCCGTTACCGTCAGGTCCGCACAATCTCTTGATTAAGCTATATAGCTTGATTATTTAGCTATATTCAGATATAGATATCCAGAATAGCTTGATTAAGCTATTTTATTAGACATTTTTCTCAAATGCTTTATTTGTTTCAACATGTACAAAAAGTCCCACATTGGGCCATCCTTAAAAAATTTATTTTTTGCGGTAACGCGCCTCATCATTTTCGGTGTGAGTAGGTAGGTAGTCTTTTTTTTTTTTTTTTTTCAAGGCAAAATGTCAGAAATAAATTTCGATGATATAGAGGTATTAACTATGTCTCAATTTTCACCTTACTTATCAAACAGGAAAATTAAAGCATTCTTAATGAATTCAATCTTTTATTGCTCAAATATCAGAACACATCAGTTCTTTTTAGGCAAACTTTTTCTAAGAAAGTGACTCTCATCACGTACCTCAAATAACTGACTCCACACTAATCTAGTGTTTCGGGGGTGTGATATTTACGAGGTTTAAGATTTTGATAGTTTATTAATTAGCTGCAAATCCGCAATCATCCCACGTGGAATTTTGTCTGCCACCAATTTTGTGGCGATCTCGTAAACATCATACCATGTATCTGTGAGGTGGAACTGACGCACAATATATTTTTTTTTGCCTAGTAATTAAGATGATTTTCCTTTAAAATTTACTGTAACTGCCAGAACTATATAGTCAATATTTCCCGAAACCTTCTCGGGCGCCATCTCTAAGTTTGTAGATCATAAAGACGTTTTAATAGTACTTGGGGGAAAGATAAAGCGTCGGTGTAACCGAGACGTAAAAAAATAAATAAATCGGATAAAAACGGAAAATTTATACGTAAAAAAAAAAGTAGATTTTTGAACCGATAAAAAAAATCCAGTCGGGTGGATTTTGGTGAGTCGGTCGCGTTACCGCAAAAAAACAATTTTTTAAGGATGGCCTTGGTGCAGTGGAAATATTAAACTTTGAACTCTTCTGAATACAATGCATGTACTCAAAGTTTAAAAGTTTTGGGGCTATTGATGAGTGACCACAGTCACCACACAGTCATTTCTTGAATGGAATTATAAAGGAGGTTAGTTATGGCCAACAGGATAATTGATTGGTAACAGTTCAGCACAATGAGAATCAATCATACTTACCCATGCCTCAGCACACACAAAGTAGTGGACAGTTATTCAAGCAATGGAAATGCATATTTTGCTTAAAAGTATTCAACAGCAGCAATGTTAGAACTTTCTATGATTTAGGTTGTATTTTTGATAGTCTATAGTACAAATATGAATAGTCAAATAGGTGCGACTTTTTGTTTTTTTTATTGCAAAAAATGTTTTTGTGAAAAACTGCATATCAATAGCTTTATCAAGCTTTTCAAAGCTATATAGCTTAATCAAGAGATTGTGCTGGACCTGATTGTGTAACCACATTAGTATCTATCTGTCTATTGTCCAAAGGGGTGATAACTAAGCTTTGAATTGTAAATTATGGACACTCAACATGTCATATCATAGACACCTGTAATGGAAATTTCAAAAGCGCATCAGTATACATTATGAAATTTTTTTTGTGTAACTGTTATGATGCATTGAGTATAATTTCAAGTTCAATGCTTTTATTTACATTTAATAATTTCACAGTATGCAGAGGTTTTTAACACACTTTACAAGAAAAATAAATGGAGTGAAATAATATATTTTGTTGATTTTACAAATTCTAATTATTGATCATATAATATATCAAAATTAATAAATACATTTTGATAATTCCAATTTATAGATGATGCAATGTTAGAGAATCTTGAGTTAAAAAGTGCATTATAAATGTTTTAAAAAATATAAATAAAAAGTACCTGGAACCATAATTAACATAATTTATCAATATATTAATTAATGTTCATAAATTTCAGAAAGAAACACAGCAAAGGCTAATATACTCTGGAAAGTTGTTAGCAGATGAAATGACATTGAAAGAAATTATCATCCAGGTAACAAATTTAAAATAATCAAAAAAAAACTCAATGTTTGTGATATAAGCTTCCTTAAGGAGGATTTCTACACCTAAGAAGTATAATTGATTTTTTATGGTCAAAAGTGGGTAAAAGAAATTCATATAACAAAATTCCTATTTTGTTTTAAATATGCACATTTTCCATACAAAAAAAATCGGATCATCAATATCGATCAAATGTTTGAGTTATAAAATAATTCCATTTACAGTCAAAGCATTTTGGTGATTTCATGAAAAGTTTCAATTTCACCATGTATATCCACACATTTGGGGTATTGTTTTTTAAATCAATTTTTTCCCCAGTGATTATCGGTTCTAAGTATATTTTGCAGTAAAGTGAACACTTTTCACAATGAAGACGGATATTTAATCAATTTTGTATTCTTACAGAATGAAGACAAAGTTCACCATACAGTCCATTTAGTTTGTTCTCCATCCATGGAAAATTCTAATGAATCTCCTAAACCTCATGTAAGATTAACTTTACCACATATATAATTTATTTTCCAAAGTAATTTCAAGTGAATTAATTTCAACAACTTTCTGATGATTGTATTTGCTTTCATATAAAGGAAAAAACAGTAAGCAGCACCATTTCTTCCTCCTACACATCAAGAAACATGCATAGTTCTGAAGGACTACGTCATCGAATCAATCATAGTCAGACTAGCCAGCCAACCAACATAACAAGGTATACAATCTCCAGTATTCCTTAACCTTGTAATTGTATTCTTTTTAAGCACCTGACTTAAGACGGGATGGATTATGTTTTGGCATTCATGTCCATCCATCTGGTCTGATTGTTAGGTTTTCTCGTTTCTGGCTCATAACTTTAATACTATAAGTATTAGACCTAGAGTTATCAACTTTTGTCAGCTGATACTATTATCAGCTGTACCAATTTTTTTTACCTCTACATTCTCATCGCATAGGCAATAGCTATGCTTATAAACTTGTTTCTTTCATGTTATTAACAGTTCCAACACAACACCCCCCACACAATCACCTCCCCCAATGATGCCTAATGCCGTGAGCCCAGAGCAGTATATGATGATGCCCAATGCCCCTGGTATGGCTGTCACCCAAGAACAGTACATGATGATGATGCACAATTACTACTACCAAATGACTACACAGTACATGCAATAGTAAGTAAATTGTACATTACTAAGTATAAAACCAAAAACATGACACAATCATTTCAAATTATTTAATCAAAAGGGAGGTAATTGTCTCATTATTGACTTGAGCACATAAAGTATAACATATAACTGTAAAAAGAGTATATTGACAGATTTAGTGAATATCATCATATATTAAATATAACTCAACCAAAAAAATTTGAGACTATCTGTTTGAAGTTTGCTGTCAGATATTTATTGAGCCCAGCATAAAAATTAATACACAAAGATTGAGTAAACATACCGTATTACGGTATATATTTGCACAACCAGTTAACATTATGTGAATGTGAAAGTAATAATCTATTTAGATTATCATCTGTGAGTCTCCATTTCCAAAATTTTATAACTTGTAATTTACCACATGGAATATGGTGGCATAGCAAAAGTTGTCCATGGTTTGTAGATATCCCAAACAAATTTGCTTAAAATACGGCACAAAATTAAAAATAACAGCTTAAACATTTTCAGGGTATTGGGAGAAGATCATCAACATTATATTACTTCAAATTAATTACTAATCTTTTAAAGATAATTTCTTTTTAAAATTCAAAATTATTACCAAAAAATTGTTATGGACTTGAAAATTTAGAGGCATGAAGACCAAAAAGACTGATAATTTTTTCAAGATTTTCCAAACTCTGCTTTTGCAAATTCCTAACATTCATCAAATACTTGCAGCTATCAGACAGGAACGTTTCAGCCTGTAACCCCCCAAGTTGTTACGGATCAGGAGAATGAGGCCCCCCAACAAAACAATCAGGAGGGCCCCGCTCCCAGACCAGACAATGTTAATCAGGTGATGAATGCACAAGGAGGCCTGGAAGACGATGACGATGAGGAGTTTTTCGGTCCCCGAGACTGGCTGGATTATGTTTACACCTTCAGTCGATTCCTCGTCCTGATCAGCATTGTTTATTTCTACTCAAACTTCACCAGATTTCTGGCTGTTGCTGCTTTTTTCTTTCTGGTTTATTTGTAAGTGTGTTTTCTTATTCAAGTACAGTCAAACCTTGTTATTTTGAACTCAAGGGGATCGGGATTTTTTTTTTTAATCCAATCATTCCAGAGGTTGAGGGTTAACTGCTTAAAGAAGAAATTCTTGGGACTATCAAATTACTGTGACATATCGATGGTATTCAAGATATCAGTGTTCAAGATATCAAAGTTTAACCATATTATGGTACTGGTATATGATTGAATAATTTTTAACATTTATGAGGGAGGGTTTGATATTAATGGCATATAAATCAAAAATATCAAAGTTACCTACATTCATAAAACAGGTCAAATATAAACAAGTAATATCATAATTGAGATTTAATGATGCAGTTTTCTGTCTTCTTCAGATACCAGACAGGATGGTTTGGTGTACGTCGTAGAAATCGGGAACAAGAAATTGAAATTGAAGTGGAACCACCACAACAACCTGAAAACGTTCCCAGGGATCCAGGGACTGAGGAAAATCCAGCTGAAGTGGTAGGCATTATTTAGATAAAAACTTAAGACATGATTGATTCTAGAGAAACCAGTCAGATATGTGGTCAATGCGGATCTTTTATTTTTAGGGGAGTGAGACATCACAAACAGAAAGCACTACCACAGAAACCCCTGAACCCCCTCCCCCTGGGGCTCTGACAGTGGCCTGGAGTTTTGTGTCAACTTTTTTCAGCTCATTAATACCAGAACCTCCTGCTCCAGTTAATGCTAACTAATGTCTCAATGCCAAACAATATCAGAAATCCAATATAACTGTGTCATTCATTTGTGGTCTGTGATTGTTTTTATATTTGGGCATAGTATTCCCATAAAATTCTTCATTATCTTTACTTTCTGAATCTTTTATAGACATGCTCATTGTGGTACTGGTCATTTGCTTTCTCTTTCATTATCTCGATATTTGATGTGAAAAGTCAGCTGAAACCTGTATCAGATGTGATTACATGAAATCCAATGTATATTTACATTCATATTATACAAGAAGAAATTACTTTAACATTTAAAATATATGTTTGTTTTGTTGTGACTGCCAAATTTTGTATTGATTTTGTTCAAAACTGCAATTGTTTTTATTTTGTTTGTTACTTTTTGTTTATGTTTCATGTTACAAAACAGAGAAATTATGTGTAGTACATGTATACTTGTTTAATCAGATGAACAACTTATTCATTTGTAGGTGGGTGGTGGCTTCTGTGCCATAAGTGCAAAACACTGAAAAGTATCATGTTATCATAATATAAAGTTTTCATATAAATATGTAACATTATCATTTGTGGATAAAGTTGTACATATGTAGGAAAGTAATTATATTAACCTTTAAATATGCCATTCATGCTTTACATGGGATTACAGAGCATATAGTATTGACATCTGTATGTAATTTACTTGTTAATTCATCAAGTCATAATTGTACAGACACAAACACATGTATATAGCTGTGTAAATAGACAGGTGCTATTTCCTCATCATTTTACTCATAGCGAGATAGAGTACTAGTATGTGTGTGTAAAGGGGTTGAATGGGGGGCTGTCAGAGAGAATGAATTCTAGGAAGAGTGTGTGTTTTAAATATTTGTTTTAACTTTAAGAATAGAGACCAAAAAATATATTTTCCTTGGAAAATTTCTTGTAGTGTTTAACTTTAACACAGTTATGAAGAAAAGAAAAATCAGATTCCTTATTTTTTGAAAATTCCTTGTCACAGAAAAACTTACTCTCCATTTTGACATAATATGTGTGTTTGTGTACTCCAAGCTTTAGGAGACTCTGTCATGTCCAACTTTGTGATGATTTGTGAAATCCTCTGTCTTACAATCACTTTCAACAATCATTGTTGACTATTTTACTTGTTAAGATGGTATAATAACCTGGGAGCACTTTGCTTGCTTGGTGGAAATAAACTATCATGAATAAAATTCTTGTTATGTTATGTTATATTTATACCCCCCGCTTGAAAAGTGGGAGGGTATACTGTAATCGGTATGTCCTTCCGTCCGTTCATCTGTACGCCCATCTAGCTGTGCGGGCGTCCGTCTATCTGTTAAGCTTTGGGGGTACCCATCTCTTATCCGCAACTCCTCTTATACCACGGAGTGAAATTTAAGGAAACTTTCTTTATTAGAAAGCAAAGCTACTAATTATTACATATTGCCATTGTGCACATCCTATTTTACTTTTGATCCGACGCATAATTTAGGTTTCCCGGCCACAGCAAAAAGATTGACTTTGCCATGACCTTATGGGAGGCGGGAGGTATCATTTAGTGAGCTCATTGCTCACAGTACCTCTAGTTTAGATTAAAATGATTTGTTGAATTTCAACAAGTCAGTGAAATAAATGATTTCACATGTACCGGTAATTGTTCATTTAAACAATAATAATTGTTTACTTCATTACTTTGTAAAATCTCGTTGTTATGGATTTCAGTTTCAGGAAGCTATATGATACATTCTTTTTAAATGACTCTTGAAGCTCTGTACCATTATTTGAATAACATCCATAAATTGATATCAAACAATACATTTTATTCTTTATTAAAAAATTAATGAAAAGTTAGCCAAAAAATACACAGAGGTTGGAAAGGTTTATGATGTTTGGTTTTCCTCGGTTGTTGATGTTTGTTCTGTGGTGTCCTCGGCCTCTTTCTCTTCATCCACAGGAGAGAACTTTTTAAACCAAGTGTCGAATGGAATGTTGGATAAAGGCACACGCTCTGGCATTTTTGAGAGCATTTTAACGATAAGAATTCGGCAGTCTCCGGAAACTTCAGGTTTGGCGGGAAAAACAACTTTCTGTAGGACCTGTTTCAGGAGTTTCTTATGGTTTGAATCATCAAATGGGAGTCTCCCATACAACATTGTAAATAAAACAACCCCCATACTCCATACATCGGCGAAAAAGGGATCGTATGGCGTCCCCTTCAAAATCTCTGGAGGTGCATATGCATAGCTTCCGCAGTATGTTTCACTTGGTTTGAAATCCCCATTTTTAGATTTCTGTATTCTTTTGGCAAATCCAAAGTCTGTGACCTTTAGATGAAAATGCTTATCCAATAAAACATTCTCGCATTTCAGATCGCGATGGACAACACCTTTTGAGTGCATGTATGACATCCCATCGTGAAATTGCTGGAACCAAATTCCACACTGAGATTCCGGAATCGTTTTCTTGCTTCTGATATAATCTAAGAGATCAATGTGACCCATCTCCATAATCAGAAAAAAGCGAGTGGTTGTTTCAATGACTTGGTAGAATGAAATGAGACAAGGATGTTTTAGAATTTTGATCACTTCAATTTCCCGTGGTAAAAATTTTAGAAGGAAGTCGTTCGGAGCTTTTCTTTTAGAAATTATTTTAATAGCAACTTTGTGTTTTCTGTTGACATCGTAGGCAGACCTAACACATGCGTAAGATCCCTGACCGAGAGTTTTCCCCACAATAAAACCCTGGCTTTCTAAAACCTGTAATATAGGTATATAAAATAATTAGATATAACTTATATGCAATGCTTAGTTTCCAATATATTAACAGTATATTAAATGATTCTAAACCATGCGTGGGAAAATTTTTTTTTGACAAATTTAAATTCAGGTTTGGACAGAGAGAGTACTTATCCCTTTCACTATTGCGAACATTGTGACTGATAACTACAACTTTTTCAAAGGTTTGATATTTTTCAAAATTTATGGCTAACATTAAAATAAAAAAAAAAATGACGCACAGTTAATGAAAGGAAGGATACATATTTAAGTAGCAAGGATTGCATTTTTTTCAATCATCAAATCTGAGTTGCATTCCTCTCCTCAGTAAAGTAACTTTATGTGTATTTGTTTGTAAATAACATTTTTTACCTGAAATCTTTTTGTAGCCTTGCTTTTGGTTGTGGTTGTGGAGGCCGAATCCTCATTTCCATCCGCTGCTACGGATTCATTTTCATCTTTATCGTCTTCATTTACCATTATTTTGGAGCAGTTACATTGTATAACGAAACACTAACAAAGCCTTTGATGTATCATTGTGACGTTAACGAGGAAAAATTGTGACGTAACAATGGACTGTAAATGAGCGAGTTAATTGTGACGTCATCACAAAATAAGACAATCGGAACATCACTCGGCCTTTTCCGTCAAGCCGAACCGATTGTAAATATTACAAAAAATGACACGATCCATAAAATTCCTAAAGGTGTTTTTTTTTTCTGGACTTGTATTCAGATTTCAGATACATTGTGTTTTGATGTTATAAAATATGTGAAAATGAAATTAATCATTTCATCAGTAGGAGATACAACAGAGTAAGGAGTTTATCCTTGCTTCGCAACTTATTTGGAAAATATTTTTTTATACCCCTGTATAATCGAAGATTCGGGGGACACGTAGTTTTTGTCCTGTCTGTTCCTTTGGCTAATTTGTCTGCTTTTCCGCAAAAACTTTTATTAATCTTGTCCATTACTTCGCGGGTTTGTTAAGGCAGCACATGAATCAGAATTCGGCGAATTTACACTTTTTTTATAATAATGTAACACAAATAATACGGAAAAGTCAAGGATAAAACTTTTGCTATAATTATGCATTCTATCATCGTCGGAAACCCACGGGTGATAAGTAAAGACGAGATCACTCGTGGGTTTCCGACGATGGCATTCTATAGACTTCTATGGGACTTATACTACAAGAAGCACTTCACCACGACGTCACCACGTGACGTCTATAATTAGAAAATAGAAATTGTAGAATTATATTACCATACCTTATTCATAAGCTTTATTCCCACATGAATCACACATGATATTTATTCTAAATGCTTGTTAACTCCGATTTCTTGTATTTGTTTACATGATTCTCGTTGCGTTTCACTTTCACTCTGCTACAGCATGATCAACAGTTATGACGTCACGGGTTTGGTATTTAACACCTGTCATAACTACAGAGACCCAGAAACGACAAAATTTCATTTAAATTATGCCTATGCATATTTTGATTCTGTTTTACGACCTCAAATTAATCTTAGATATCGATTTTAAGAATTTTTTTTATCTCTAAACTTCACGTCATAAAGCTTACTATGACGTCATATCATATAGGCAAGTAGAATATATGGTTGTAACCTTAACATACCCGCGTTTTGTTGGGTTCTACGCAAGGTGAGTATTTCTTGTGACATGGCCTGTCTTTGGATACCGACATACTTGACGTCTTGAACTTGACCCTATAGCCTTAGCCGTTACTTTCGAACAGTCGGTACTAGATCTTTCATACTTCACATGTGTATTCATTGTGACAAGAACTTTCCATGGATAAAATATACTCACCGTGCAACACTCTAATTTTACCTAGGTGAAAAGTATATACGGGATATAACTATATACATGTAGCAAAAAAGTAAGGTCATCTTTTACTTTGCCAAATCAGTTATTTAAAGGTTAAATGATTTTCATTCCATTATCGGAAGCCGGAACACAGGCACCTGAAGTATGGATAATAACCCCCCCCCCCTTTTATGAAAAAAAAATGTAAGATTGTATAATACCTCGAAAATATAAATTTTCCCCGTCAAACACATCTATATGTCGTTATATGCAAGCAGATTGTACTTTTTCTCACGTTTAAAGAATGGCCCTATTCATGCTATTCGGTATAATAAAAATACATACCGAATAGGGCCATTCTTTAAACGTGAGAAAAAGTACAATCTGCTTGCATATAACAACATATAGATGTGTTTGACGGAGAAATTTTATATTTTCGAGGTATTATGCACTCTTGCATTTTTTTTATTAAAAAAAGGGGGGGTATTATCCGTACTTCAGGTGCCTGTGGCCGGAAGTTGATTTTTAGCCCTCTTTGTTAACAGATAACTTTTAAAACATCCTTCCGACCATTTAATTAAAACGTGCCAGTCTGCCATATACACCAAACACAGCCAGTTTTCTACCATGCATTAGGTTTATTAATGTCTTTATCTGAGTTAAATAAATATTTTTTAGCATTTTTAAATGCCTGTTTTTCAGATACTGAGGTCGAATTTTCTCGAACTTTGCGTACATGTGTAGTGTATAGTAACCCTCAGACTTCTGGCCAAGAAACTGTCATTCATGCTTTTGAAACACATGACCCCGAAAAGTCACATAGATTAACGTCTGTAAACTATAGTTAAGAGTTGTAAACCATAGTTTATAAATCGTGAAACTGTTTACGAATGCTATTCTAAGTTTATTTGTCTGTAATAAAACGTAAACAATAGATTTTATTGTTAAACATAGATTAACGTCTGTTAACTATAGTTAAGAGTTGTAAACCATAGTTTACAAATCGTGAAACTGTATTTATCAGATAATCTATGTTTTGCGATCGCAAATGATTAATTTTGGTGTAAAGTATAGTTTACTGTTGTGAAACATTGATTATCGCGTTAACTATGGTTTACAGATGTAAAATATAGATTAAGGTTGTTAACTATAGTTTAAAGTTCGTAAACTATAGCTTATACAAGCGATAAACCTAGTTCATCGACTGTGAAACTATGATTAGCTCATTTTTGTGAATTTGGCGTGCTATACATAGTTTCACAATTGATAAACTAGGTTTTTTGATTAAAATGTTGAATTTTTTTTTTCATAAATGAATTTGATTATAAAAACCCCATCATTTAAAAAAAACCCTAAGATGATAGCTTTAAAGGAAAAGGGTGCGCAAGTTCGGAAAAATGTCCATTCCGAAGTTGTCCGTCCCACTGTTATATTTTAACCTGAGCCACATTTATAAAGCTTACTCTGGACATAACTTTCAAACAGTTAGTACTAGGGTCTTTATATTTCACAGAAGTATTTCTAAAGACAAGGCCTTCTTTTGGATACCAACAATTTTGATTTTGAACTTGGAGTTTTACATAATTAAAAAAAAAATTAACTTTGGCCATATGCACAACTTTTAATCGCTTAGAGCTTGGGTTTTGACATTCATATTTTTTATGAACAGTTATATTCATAGAGACGTACAATGCCTTCCTTGTGTTTATCTTTTTCGTTTTACAATTTTGACTTGCACTTGATAAACTTCATTCTTCGCCAAATGAAACCAAGATATTTAATCTTGATTGTAGCTGAGACGACAGTCCATATCTATGGCAGGCCAAATTCACAATAATGAGCTAAACATAGTTTCACAAATGATAAACTAGGTTTATCGACTGTAAACTATAGTTTACAAACCGTGAACTATAGTTAACGATTCGTTAAGTATAGTTTTCATCTGTAAAACCATATTTAACGGTTGTTAACTATAGTTTACGAATGCTAATCTAAGTTTATCTGTCTGTAATAAAACGTAAACAATAGATTTTGTTGTTAAACATAGATTAACGTCTGTAAACTATAGTTTACGATTGTTAACTATAGCTAAGAGGTGTAAACCATAGTTTACAAATCATGAAACTGTATTTATCAGATAATCTATCTTTTGCGATCGCAAATGATTAATTTTGGTGTAAAGTATAGTTTACTGTTGTGAAACATAGATTATCGCGTTAACTATGGTTTACAGATGTAAAATATAGATTAAGGTTGTTAACTATAGTTTAAAGTCCGTAAACTATAGTTTATACAAGCGATAAACCTAGTTCTATAGTTTTCATCTGTAAAACTATATTTAACGGTTGTTAACTATAGTTTACGAATGCTAATCTAAGTTTATCTGTCTGTAATAAAACGTTAACAATAGATTTTGTTGTTAAACATAGATTCACATCTGTAAACTATAATTTACGATCGTTTACTTTAGTTAAGAGTTGTAAACCATAGTTTACAATCGTGAAACTTTATTTATCAGATACTAGTAATCTATATTTTGCAATCGCAAAAGATTGTTTTCGGTGTTTAGTATAGTTTACGGTTGTGAAACATAGATTATCGCGTTAACTATGGTTTACAGATGTAAAATATAAATAAACGTTAACTATAGTTTATCCACTGTGAAACTATGTTTTGCTCATTTTTGTGAATTTGGCGTGCCATATCTGTCTGTAATAAAGCCTTCACAATAGATTGCGTTAATAAACATAGATTTACGTCTGTAAACTATAATTTACAATCGTAAACTATAGTTAAGAGTTGTTAATCATGGTTTCACAAATCGTAAAACTACCGGTATGTTTATCACATCGTTAACTATAATAGTTAAGAGTTGTAAACTATGTAGTGTGCAAATCGTGAAACTGTATTTATCAGACAATCCATGATTTGCAATCGCAAATGATTGTTCTCAGTGTTAAGTATACTAGTAGTTTACGGTTCTGAAACATAGAAAATCGCGTTAACTATGTAATAGTTTTACAGATGTAAAATATAGATTAACGTTGTTAACTATAGTTTACAGTCCGTAAACTATAGTTTACAACCGATAAACCTAGTTTATCCACTGTGAAAACTATGTTAAGCTCATTTTTGTGAATTTGGCGTGCAATACATATCAGCATTTTAAAGGATGTGTTACTAATTAAATATTTTTTTTGTTTCTTACGTTTAATAAGTGATATAGCCATGCAAAATTTGGCTTATTGAATACTTAGGATTCTTATATAGTCCCTGCTAGTTTTCAAACGCAGTTAACATTTTGTATTTAAAGTTGTACAACTGTGATAAGGAAAGAAAAACATGGTCTTTTAAATCTCTAACAACTAAATATTTTAGACATATTAGCAAATATACTTTGAATATTCAATCTAGTCAGAAACCAGAGAAAAATCCTACCTTAAGTATTTACAGTTATTAATACTGTCTATGACTTTTTTTGACAGAACTAGTTCTTATAACAATTAATGAATATTATATTCAGCACAATTACCATTGCCTTGATGTATTGTACAGAAACTAGAATTTGTACAAAGGTCCCTGTATTTGTGATTTTAACAGGCGATGCATGTGTAATGTCCATTCATTGTCATCAAAGGATAAGAAGTACAAGTAAATGCACGACAGGCAGGAATTTCAAATATATCTATTTTCACTTATAAATTTGCAATCATTTTTTTTTTATCTGTAACTTAATTCTCTTTAATTTTTGCAAACATTCATAAGCTTTCTTAAGAAATCCAAGACAAATGTTGGATTATCAAGAGTTCCGAAATCAGACAAACTTAGAACATGGTTAGAATCTGTCGCAATGTCAAGCGAAACCTGTCTGTTGAAATCTTTCGAAATACCTATAACAAAAATTTCAACACTCTGATTTTTAAGTTTTTCAGCCTCCAGAGTGGCGTGAATGGAATTCATAGGACTCCCATCGGTGAGGAGGACTAAGACGTTTGGATTCCCGGGTCGATCACCATTAGTGACGTTAAATAGATGTTCCCTTACCAATCGAAGGCCGCTTGCTGTCAAGGTAAGGCCTGGATGGTTATACGAGATATTCTGAACAGCTTTTAACAAGGAGAGTTGCTGAGGGTAGGTATTGAGAGTGAACTCCAACTTCGGTAAGGTTGAATACGTCACAACCCCGACCTGATCGGTGTGTGGATCAATGTTCAGGAACTGAATGGTCTTAAAGATGTAGTCCTTCAACATTTCAAAATTGTCACTCCCAACACTTCCGGACTCGTCCACAAGAAACACCAAGTCCAAACCACAGTCTGTCATTAATAAACATTTTGGTTTAGAAGGAAAACAAAAAAAACGGAATAAAAATGATACTTTGTAAATTTTGAATATACTGGGTAACAGTAAATTAATTTAACTTTTACAACAGAGCTGATTTTTGTATTTACTTCACCCCGGTAAACATGACAGTTCTAAGGAAACATAAAACTGTCCAGGAGATTTGGCAGAAAGATTCTTCAAAACTGAAGCAGAAGATCAAGAGAATTAGCATTTCCACAAGAAAAGTACAGATACCTGCAGTATTAAGACAAGGCGTTGAACCATTTGAAAACGTCTGCAAATTGGCAATATTTGTAGACATTGCTTTAAAACAAAATATGCGGCAATAATTATACATGTATACGACATTGAACAAAAACATTATTTAGTATCTACATTGTATATAAAAATGAAAAATTCTTGTAAAGATTATTTTTACTCAAGGCCATTTGTTGACACTGGTCTAAATCACTGTTCCGAATGTTCAGCTCCTTTCTTGTGTTATTCAACTGTGTCTCTAGAAGCTTATTTCTCTCGCGAGAAACGTGTAGTGCTGCTTCTTTCTGCTCGTTGCTTTTGTTGCACGTGGTCCAGTTGTCCTCCAGATTTCCAATGAGCGAACTCGATCTATTCAGCTGATCTTGTAAAAGATTTATTTTGTCAATAGAGGTAATGTTTTGGTGATCACAATCCTGCTGGACGCGTGAAATATTAGCTTGCAGTTCTGCCATCAGTGCCGCGTGGGTTTGGTTTGCCACCGAGTCCTTCAGTTGGTTCTTTAATAAGTCTATTTTAGCATTGGATGCATTTAGAGTTTCTTCAAGTTGTTTTCTTTGCAGGGCACAACTGGTTACATTGTTTGTAAATTGTATCACAAGAAAATTCGACTCGTTCACCTTGGTTTGCAATTCATGAATCTTATCATTCATGACACCTTTCTCTTTACTGTTCGTGGTTTCTAGCGCTGTTATATTAGTTTTCAAGGCCTGCACCAAGTCTTTTTGGTGCCGCAGCTCTAAGGACAGCAGCGAGTTGTGTACCGAGAGTTCTATGTTCTTGTCGCTGAGTTCGTGGAGCTGTTCGTGTAGGTACTTCACCTCGGTCAACAGGAACACGGGGTCGGGCGTGGTCGGCACTGTAGTCGGATCAAAGAGGAACCTCTTATTTTTGTGTTGGCTGCAAATAACTCCATACTGAGTTAAAACAGTTAGAAGAAAAAGTCCAGAAACGAAATCCATTGACGATGAGACACACGGATTATATCATATCTGTCAGAAGTCAAGGCTCGGCGACATACCTAACAGATAAGATGTTCTGCAGAATTAGCTAAATCTCACTTGGTGCAGTTCTATTTTAAAAAGTAACATTCTGATAATTTATTACAAATAATTTTTATATTTTACACATAGGGTGACAGAGGATTGACAATAAAATCCCTTTACCTTTAAATACAAGGACTGTTTATATGTTTATAGTAAACATAACGCTTTTTTCAAGCATATATATATAGCACCAATTTTGAAAGTGATAGCCAATAACGAATGAGGGAATAAGAGGGAGAGTAGGACTCTTCCGTTTAATTTTAAGATTTTTTCTGTACAATGTATAAAGAATTTCCTTCAAAAGAGAGGAGTTTGATCACCTGCCTCCCCATCCTCCTTTTTAATTTAACTAAACATATTATCATGCTTAGATATAGGCTATAACAATGATATACAGTGTACCATACACGATTTAAAAAAAAATACATGGCGACTGCATTTTTACAGGTATAAAAAATACGCAGAATGTTTAAGAACTTTTCAAACGCAAATGAATATCTTCAATAATTTAATGTTAACAATAAGTTCGCCAGAATTAGAATTTTCATTTTCAGCGAGTAACTTACGAATATACGAAAGCCGGATAGGCTCATTTCTGAAAAGATAAAAAAAATTTAACTCGTTATAACGAGTTAATTATCTCGTTATAACGACTTAGTTATCTCGTTATAACGACTTAGTATCTCGTTATAACGAGTTAATTATCTCGTTATAACGAGTTAATTATGTCGTTTTATTACACACTTAGTAATAAATACAGGTTTTTTGCATATGCGATATGGCTGACGTCACAATAGCCGTATCAACCCTGCAGGGCTGATATGGATTTGCAGGGCTGATAACCTATATCAGCCCCGCAAATCCATATCAGTCCTGCAGGGCTGATATAGCAATTGTGACGTCAATATCACACCCTTAGTAAATTAAACCACAAAAACAGTACTTATGATTATACACAATTTTTGGTGGGTTCATATTCTCTTTATTCTAACTTTTTGAAAATAAGGTTAATCTTAATTTACAAATACATGTAATAGATTATTTTCAAATCAGGATCGAGTGCATTGAAATAGAAGTAGAAACAAACCCAAATCGTTACAGACAATAGACCATGTACATGTATTTTAAGAAGTCCATGCATGATTATTTACTTATTTTCTTCTTAACTTAATGTATTCTGTATTTTATTACTAAGTATGTAATAAACATATTAATACATACCCTTTTCCATATCACATCCTGTATCAGTCCTCGACCAATATCAGCCCTCTGGCTGATATTGGTGTCTCGGGCTGATACAGGATGTGATATGGAAAAGGGTATGTATTATTCTCTATATAACGACTTAGTTTTATCTCGTTATTACGAATTACTCATCTCGTTATAACGAGTTAGTATCTCGTTATAACGAGTTAGTTTTCTCGTTATAACGACTTAGTTATCACGTTATAACGAGTTAATTATCTCGTTATAACGAGTCAATTATCTCGTTATAACGACTTAGTTATCTCGTTATAACGACTTAGTTATCTCGTTATAACGACTTAGTTATCTCGTTATAACGAGTTAATTATCTCGTTATAACGAGTTAGTTATCTCGTTATAACGAGTTAGTTATCTCGTTATTACGAGTTAGTTATCTCGTTATAACGAGTTAATTATCTCGTTATAACGAGTTAGTTTTCTCGTTTATTTCCAAATTAATAGCAATAAAGGAATTAAAAATGGCTGTAGGTTTAATGCCATTGAAGTTTATTTGATAATTATCAGTCAAAACTTACTTTCAAATTGATAAAGAGATGCAAATATAATTTGCGATATGATTAAAAATTATTAAAAGACACTAATTTTTTTTAATATGTTTTGGATGACTTATTAGCTTCCATAATCAATGTCTAATTTCCTAAATTAATACATTATAATAGCAAGCTAACGCAGGCGTTAATGCAACATACACTTACAGTGTGATATATAGTATTTTTGGAGTCAGAAATGTTTTGAAGAAGGGGGTATGGAGAGATCAGCAATTAGATCATGGGCCCGCGTAAAATTCGGGGGCTACTGTCCACTCATAACACAACATCACGAGGCAGCCAAAAGTTTCCGTATACATGTTCACGTAATTGTCTTCGGTCTTTTAAGTGAAACAATACAAATCAACTGCATCATTTATAAATAAACAATCACAGACACAACCCCTTGAAAAAAACAAACAAAACTAGTTTGCTGTTTTTCAATGAAATATTTATCAAACACACTTTAAACAAACTTGATCGACTTGGTTTTGTATGCCATACTTCCTATCACTTAGAGATATCAACTTTAGAACAGTTTTTAACTCGTTATAACGAGAAAATTAACTCGTTATAACGAGAAAAATTATCTCGTTATAACGAGTTAATTTTCTCGTTATAACGATATTAATTAACTCGTTATAACGAGAAAATTAATCCGTTATAACGAGATAATTAATTCGTTATAACGAGATAACTAACTCGTTATAACGAGATAATTAACTCGTTATAACGAGATTACTAACTCGTTATAACGAGATAACTAACTCGTTATAACGAGATAACTAATTCGTTATAACGAGATAACTAATTCGTTATAACGAGATACTAACTCGTTAAAACGAGATAATTAACTCGTTATAACGAGTTAAAATTTTTTTTATCTTCTCAGAAATGAGCCTATCCGGCTTTCGTACGAATAAATATTTTTACCGTGTAAGAAATTACTAGTATACAAGTACTGGATGACAATTTGTTATCGGTATCATTATATGACTTTTATCTAAAATCAACAGTTGCTCCATCGCTCCATGTACCACTACAGGTGTACTTTGTATGGATCGCCGAATTGACACCTGTTGCAACGAAACAAGGAAAATACCAATATATTATTGATTTTATAAAAAAAAACCGATTCTAAGGAAATAAATACTGTATACCATGATATCAATGAACCAAGATTAACTTCATGTTAAAAAGATGTGTGCAGTTAATTAAGAAAATGGTTAAATTACTGGAGTTACTGGAACATGCTCACTGTAAGTGTTAACAATTGATGTTGATAACATTTGGCGTTCCGTAGATAAATTGTTACAAAATGAAGAATGGCCATTGACAAAGTGATATCGTATTTTAAATCATTTGACGTGAACTTTCCTGTATTTTGTTTGACAATTCTGTTTGGACTAGGGTCGTGGCTCACCATTAATGGAGTCTGGGTAGAGCTGCCGACCATTGTGAACTTCGTTCCCGAGCAATGGAAACTGTCATCCTACCTGTCCATTATAGGCCAGATAGCCAACATCGGTCCCATAGTCGTCCTCATCCTTTATAAAACCAGACCGAAGTGGCTAAACGAGACCTTCGTCACCTACGTCATCATCATTGTGGGAACTGCGTCATGTCTTTTGGCGGCTTTTCTGTGGCAGAAAACTTCAACAGTCGGAGGACAGGAACACAGTGTAGCTTTGTTTGTCTTCGTTTTTCTTCTTGGTCTGTGTGACTGCACATCGACAGTTATATTTCTACCATTCATGGCCTTGTTGAAGCCAGACTATATGACAGGGTTATACATTGGGGAAGGTTTGAGTGCTCTTGTTCCAGCAGTGATAGCACTCGGTCAGGGCGTTGGAAAGACCCGGTGTAGGAATGTATCGGTTGTCAATATGACTACAAATATCACAATTTTTCATACAGAACAAGTTTCCTCTTCTCCCAATTTTCCGGTACGAGATTTCTTTTTGGCACTAGCAACCATGATGGTTATCAGTGGCATATCATTTTCCTTACTCAGATATGCCCCTTTCTGCAAGAGCGAGCTGTCATGTCTGAAAGAAAAATCGGCAAAATCTATCTCAACATCTTGCCAATTGCAGGAAAAGAAAGATGCAGCAAACAGTCATGCAGACACTACCGTGCTTATTCGGACACATGATAAAAGAATGTCGAAGACAACCAAGGCTGTATGGTTGACCATTATAACCTGGGTCAGTTTTCTGGCAAACGGATTTCTACCTTCCATCAGCACATATTCCTCTCTACCTTACGGGACCGACGCTTACCATCTGGCAGCAATATTAGAAAATATTGCAAATCCTCTTGCATCTGCTTTAGCTTTCTTTTTTCCCGCCAAATCCCTTCGTGCTCTTTTTTCTACTGCTTTAGCTGGAACAGTTTTCTCGGTGTATCTATTAGTTTTGGCGGGAATGAGTCCAAGTCCACCACTTGTGGGTTCACTTGCTGGGTCATTTATTATGGTAAGTAGCAACGTATTTATGCATAGTATGCAGTCATATAATGATGATACATTCGTCCTCATCCTTAATAAAACCAGACCGAAGTGGCTAAACGAGACCTTCGTCCCCTACGTCATCATCATTGTGGGAACTGCGTCATGTCTTTTGGCGGCTTTTCTGTGGCAGAAAACTTCAACAGTCGGAGGACAGGAACACAGTGTAGCTTTGTTTGTCTTCGTTTTTCTTCTTGGTCTGTGTGACTGCACATCGACAGTTATATTTCTACCATTCATGGCCTTGTTGAAGCCAGACTATATGACAGGGTTATACATTGGGGAAGGTTTGAGTGCTCTTGTTCCAGCAGTGATAGCACTCGGTCAGGGCGTTGGAAAGACCCGGTGTAGGAATGTATCGGTTGTCAATATGACTACAAATATCACAATTTTTCATACAGAACAAGTTTCCTCTTCTCCCAATTTTCCGGTACGAGATTTCTTTTTGGCACTAGCAACCATGATGGTTATCAGTGGCATATCATTTTCCTTACTCAGATATGCCCCTTTCTGCAAGAGCGAGCTGTCATGTCTGAAAGAAAAATCGGCAAAATCTATCTCAACATCTTGCCAATTGCAGGAAAAGAAAGATGCAGCAAACAGTCATGCAGACACTACCGTGCTTATTCGGACACATGATAAAAGAATGTCGAAGACAACCAAGGCTGTATGGTTGACCATTATAACCTGGGTCAGTTTTCTGGCAAACGGATTTCTACCTTCCATCAGCACATATTCCTCTCTACCTTACGGGACCGACGCTTACCATCTGGCAGCAATATTAGAAAATATTGCAAATCCTCTTGCATCTGCTTTAGCTTTCTTTTTTCCCGCCAAATCCCTTCGTGCTCTTTTTTCTACTGCTTTAGCTGGAACAGTTTTCTCGGTGTATCTATTAGTTTTGGCGGGAATGAGTCCAAGTCCACCACTTGTGGGTTCACTTGCTGGGTCATTTATTATGGTAAGTAGCAACGTATTTATGCATAGTATGCAGTCATATAATGATGATACATAAACACTTAACACATTATGCAATATGTTTATGTGAGGCAAATTTTAAATAACCATAATAAGCATATTCTTATTTTTTTTTAAAATCTTACCAACATGTGGTAATAGCAGGAAAATGTATGACATTTGTTCAATTGTTTTACAGGTGGTGATTTATATAGGGAAGACTTGCCTGTTTATTTATACCAAGGTATGTGTTGCCGTTCTGTTCCGAATGGATGGAAAACAATCCCTGTTTTTATTGGGCGGCGTCACACAGCTGGGCGCATGTTTAGGCTCTGTGTTAGCCTACATTCTAGTCAACTTGATTGTGGTTTTTCAAAGTTCTCCAGCATGTTAAGGAACATTAGATTTCACTCACTGCGTTCGTCCGAATATAAATTAATTATACTCTTTATTCTGTACTTATAAGTAATATTGAAAGAATAACCAACTTATATATATGGAATGCTGCTCGTCAGAACGTTTATTACAACACATTTGTATTCCAATTCAACATGCCTTATTTGTAATAATTAAATAATATATACATACTAGGGATGTCAAAATTGTCAATAATTGATATTCGAATATTCGATAGGAGTATTCGAATATATTCGAATATATTCGAATACTCGATAAAATAAATACATCTTACATTATAAAATAAATATCTTCACTCTCCTGTCAAGCAGTATAGGTTTTATGCCATTATTCTGAGACAAAAACTCATTACAAAGTTTGGTAAATGTGCATTTGTATATATTTTATAATTATCGAATATAGGAAGAGTATACATCCAAAATATATTGATTTTATTTTTTGGAAAATTAAAAAGGTTCTTTAGCATATTCCAGATTTATTGATCATCTTACTAAAGTCAAAACTAATAACTCCTACTAATTCAACCCAAGCAGAGTAATTATCTAACAGAGAAAAATTAAAAGCAATTACTTTTTTTTGCTCATTAATTTCTTGAAAATGATTTTAATGATATTTACATAAAGGGATCCATTTGTAACTGTAAAACTGTGTCCTTAAAACAATACAAGCTGACTGTACCAATTCAGTAGTTTACTCTCTTAAACTGCACTACAGTATAGAGAAGATACAAACATGAAATATGTACAATACAATACAATACAGCATGTGTGAGAAAAATAAAACAAACGATGAAAAATGACAGTCATAAATCAAGCAACCAACTCTCTCAATAATAAACTCTAAGTACTGCAAACTATTTAACCACTCATTAAAGATCAGATATAAATAAATTACTTTAAAATAGAAACACTCTTTACACCTTTAAGGTAATCCAAGAGGACTTTCATTTAATTTTGTAAAACTTCATTCAATTACTAATAAAACTTGCAAGGTTTTTCTCTCTTTTAAATGCTTGAACACTTAAAAAAACGAATATTCCAATCATGAATTTATATTCGAATATCAACTCATCGAATGAATATTCGAATATTCGTTGACATCCCTAATACATACATATATATGTGTGTGTCTAATTTACTGGATTCCATTCCTTATCATACGTTCTGTACGAGCAGTAGAGTAACTTTTTAAGCACGCACCTGCTATTTTTATGACCATGTCACGTGACATAAAAAAACACACAGATCCACCACTCTGTCCACAGCGGAAATACCCATAATGAAAATAATAATAAGTATTATGATATATTGGAATACCATATTTCAACCATCATGGGCAATTTTTTTCCAGTATTACTAAATTTAAGATATGGAAAATAGACTATGTTTTACTTGAATATGTTTCGATATAGAGAAGTTTAGTCAATAGTCTTATTTTAACACATTTTTTTAATTTTCACTTTCTGCATTATACATTGTGACATGTAAGTAAAACTCTGTCATTCATTGTATAAAATAAATTTGTTTGTGAAAAAAATGAAAATGTCATATTTTGGTCTACATTATAAATATTCAATGTCATTTGGTGAGAGACTGGGTGTTGATGATCTTGAATGAACAATGTATACACTGAAAGACTATGTAGCATCTATCACAATAAAGGAGGAACAATCCTATATTTACACCTGCCATGTTTTTGTCACACATTTTAGCTCCATTGCTATGAAACTTCCTTTAAACATTTCTCAGGATGAGGATATGGTACACCAAACTGAATGCACACTTTTCTGAGTGTCCTTTCATACTCCTTGTTAAGTTTTGTTGCCTGCTTCAGGCCAAACTTAAGGTCCTCTATTTCTTCAAAGAATCCCTGAATAAATGAAAAGCACCAAACCTTATCTCAGTGGCAATCATGTATACATTAGGATAAAGATTTACAAGCTTACAAATACTTACAAAATCTAATCCCTTCAATTCTGTCCTGAGTTTCTCATTTTCTTTTTTCATTCTTTCACATTCCTTGGCTACTTTTTCATATTTTGTTTTTATTCCTAACAATAAAGATCATTATTTATCAGTTTATGTTATCTAAAAATAAAAATGAAGGCTAACAAAGTGAACTGAAATTAATTTTGGTAAATGTAATGTTTTCATGTACAGGTATGTACCTGTTTCATCCTTTACAGAGTACATGTATTGTCCCAGGATAATAAACTTTAACTTAGTGTAGATTTGACCTTTCAAACCAGTACACATGTACCAGTAAGCTTCATGTATTCTTAAAATGGAACTTTTACTCCAGAACTTACATATCACAATTAAAGTTAGGCCAGGCAAGTTCAATATTCACTAAGAGAGTATGTATTGGAATAGACAGGTTAGTAGATCACACAATGTAAAGAACACGGAAAATAGTGAAATAGGAAAGAAAATTAAGGTCAGTATTCACATTGTAATTAATTACACAGGTGTTATATTAGACAACTTTTACTGTCTAGTAAAAATCTGCTGAAAACAAAGAAATTATGAATGCCTTACCTGATTTCAACTCTTCGGTTGGTGCTGGCAGTTCTGTGGACTTTTTCTTTGGGTGTTGATTCATTAACTGTCGTTCTAAGGACATTCTTGTGTTTTTCTCTTCTTTTAACAGTCGCTCCAGTTCTGATATTCTAATCTAAAACAAAATACTGAGACTTTTGAGGAGATAGCTGATGATCTGAGTCGTAAACAAAATACTGAGACTTTTGAGGAGATAGCTGATGATCTGAGTCGTAAACAAAATACTGAGACTTTTGAGGAGATAGCTGATGATCTGAGTCGTAAATACATGTACTGAGACTTTTGAGGAGATAGCTGATGATCTGAGTTGTAAATACTGAGACTTTTGAGGAGATAGCTGATGATCTGAGTCGTAAATACTGAGACTTTTGAGGAGATAGCTGATGATCTGAGTCGTAAATACTGAGACTTTTGAGGAGATAGCTGATGATTTGAGTCATAAATTAAAATGTTTAATCATACGGCAACTTCACAACAAAACAAGAATTAATGTACTATACACTAGCTCCTCTTATATTGAAAGCTGATGTGAAGGTATGAAATATAGTATAGATTATGACCATGTTTTACATACACATCCATAATATACATGTACCAAATAAGGACATTTTACTTCATATACCATTGAGATAAAAATTTGTAAGCCAAAATTTATAAAAAATTTTACATTTTAAAAATAAAATATCAAAGTTAAACTGCACATTACTCATTTAAAATGAACTACTTAGATGAAATTCCACTTAGACCTTGTTGTAAAATGTGTTCTAATCATTTTTATTAAAAAAAAAATCACAAAGCAATCTAAAAAGACATTCAAATTAATTTTCGCTGAAGTTAAAGACGCACTTGAAAAATGCAGGAAGCAACCCTCACTCTCTAAAATCAGCACAAAAAATTAACAAGATGCCTGTATTCACCATAGCCACTTGATATTACTTATTTTTCTTACATAAAAAATTAGGTATGGGGTTATTTTTTTATCTAAGAAAAATAAGTAATATCAGGTGCCTGTGGTGTTAACATTTGAAGTTATGTTTCACATCAGAAAAATGACATAATTACTCTTCATTATTAATCATTCATTTTCTAAATAGTTAAGGAACAGTTTTCCAAATTTAACTCGATCATACAATCAGATCTGTGATGGTTTCTTAACCCCGATCTTACATTTAAATCTGTGATGGTTTCTACGTGCAGCATATTCATCTTCACCTCTTTTTCATATCTTCTCATCATTTGATTATGTAGTGATAGGAGCCTTAAAATTAGAAAGAAATGCAAAAATAAAAATAAAAATAATGATATTATTGCATACAACAATAATTGAATCCAAGATTGTGTCAAATAGTGTATTGTCAATTTTTGCTTGTGATTACAGTTATTTTAAAATGTAGGATTTTCATTGGACAAAGGTTTCTGACTTGAGGTGTCAGTACATTTTTCTGTAATTGCATGTGTGTCATTAAAATTTTTGAGAATCGTTGAATTTAGTAGTTTATATGGAAGATACAAAGCCTGTGGCATGCAATGATGTTTTTAGTCCTGCTTGATGAATTTTTTCTAACATTATGTATGATATATATATGCATGCAATATGTATGAGAGGAAGATAAATTCATTCAACAAGTTGCACAATCTAATCATACTTGTTTGTCTGTTCCACATCTGCTTTAAATGACAGATCTTCCTTTTTCTTCACGGCCACTGCTGGCTGAAACACTCTGTTTCCTTCTGTTTGTGTCGAAGAACTACAAAATATTTAGGCACCAATAGTCATGAAGATAAACTTTAATGAATCAAAAATAATTTTCTCAGGAAAAAATCCTTCCATTCCGGAATTTGAAAAGATGAGGTCATGGTAACATTTGATAATGGCTTAAAAGGCCTGTAGTTTGCAGAGAGCATAAAAGAAACAAAAGAATAATTACAGCTACTCTACATTAATGTAATAAATGTATTTCATTTAATAATGCACTAGGCCTGCACATAGTCTCAATCAACCCATCTTCCCTAGTGAAGATGTATTCAACCAGATGCTCAGATGTCTCCATAAATTCCAGCATCATGTGATGTCACAATCTAGACTGTGTCTCATGCAGTTAGAAATTTGAAAGGGTGGATAAAAATTACAAGTGTAAGCTGTGTATAGATTTTTGATGGTAAAATGGATTTACATTTTTAAAAAAAAAAATCTTACTCTCTCGTTGTGACGTAATTCTTTAACAGTTCTTCCCTCTGCAACTTCTGCTTTAGATTTGACAGTTCCGATTGAATATCATCCCTCTGAATTTTCAGTTTCCAACATTTCTTTTTCAGTTTTTCATTTTCTGCTGTCAACTGTGACATAAAATGCACATCTATATATTGTCATTTACTTATGAATCTTGTTAAATATACATTTCTCTTTAATTTTATTTTTTAGATGCAAAAATTTTGTAACAAAAAACATTTTAACCTAAAAATATAATGATGTTCAAAGGAAATTCGGGTTAACTACCCTATGCATTTTTAAAAATTTTTCTTCACATCAATGCCTAAAACGATATTTATCTCTGGTTGAACAATACCTGAATGCAAGTGTGAATGTCTGGAAAAGACATTTTCTTGACATCTAATAAGTTTTCTGAAACATTTTATGGTTTTTCTTATTTCCGAACATCGAACATCGCAACAAATAAACTTCCGGTATGTATAATTTGAAAATCTTCCCTGTAGCCTATCAAATCCCGGGATCCGGAAAATGTTTTCCAACATTTTTACACTCAACACAGAGAATCTAAGACTTAGTTACGTGTTAATTACACACTTGCTATATATCTTCGACTAAGTAAATAAAAATGAAGTAATCAGTTTCAATATTAACACACACAGTTCCATGGCAGACCAGCTAGCCTAGGTTTCCTAAGTGAAACAAGCATGGCATCCATGTAAATATACATGTATATCTTTTTGCAAGCCAAAAGTGTAAGATCTGTTATTCTCTCAACTCGCAAGGAGCAAAGCAAACCTAACACCATAGATAAGGATATTTGTAAATTTTGTTTACATGTTAAAACTTGTAAATAAAAATACAATCGAACTTCACTATCTCCAACTTGTGGGAAGTAAGAAAAAACTTTGATGTATCCAAATATTTATATTTGCAAATATTTTCTCCAATATAACATTTTTTAAGCAATGCATATTTATCACTGTAGATAAACTTTTTTGACAATTTATCAGTCATAAATGTTTGACGCAATTTCTCAGAGATGTCATACCGGGTTGATGCCCAGCTTTAAATAGATCAAACTTGTTCTGCCGAGATTAGAAAAATTCAACATTCATAAGTTATTGATAATAATCAGTCAGTACAGTATAATAAATTGGTGACAAATTTAGGGTACTTAATCAAATTTACCATAAAGCCCTTATTGCTTATTCAAGATACCAATGGTTTATATAAATATTTAAAGAATACTCAGTACCAGGTAAATGGTTGGATCTTCTAATTCACTCCGACATATTCAATGTATTTAAGATATTATTATGATACCAAAGTTCAACTGCATCACTTTCATTCTTAACACTGGACAGCAACACAAAAAGAAAAAAGAGTGCAAGATAATAAATAATTTAATGGAATTGGATCAGATTCAATGGGTTTAACAACATGTAATAACTGACACTGTAAGATTGTTACGTAACTGAGGTTTCACAATTCCATATCATTTTAATATGGATATGTCAAGATATCATAAAAGCAAAGGAATATTTCTCCGAGACTCAAAACATTTAAAGACCATATTAAATGCCTGTAGGATGAATCCTCAGACTTGAAATCCTCCCCACTTTGAAGGCCTGTTGGACATTTCCTCTCCCATTATAAAGCCTGGAGGACATTTCCTCCTTCCTTAAACCCTGCTGGACATTTCCTCTGACTTCAAAGTCACAAGATTATTTTCTCTGACCCCCAAAACTCTAGGACATTTACTTCCTCTGTGTCAGTTAGACATTTTCTTTAACTTCAAAACCAGCAGGGCATTTCCTCAGATGTCTTACACTCAGTTCAGGTATTTCATGTAGTGCAGTAGTATTACACACTGCTGAATTTTAAGCATAAAATATACATTCTAAGCACATAAGTCACAAGAAGTCATTCAGAACTAGCAACGAATCTCTCACTCTAGTCTTCATCTGAGTCGTCCAGTCCTCTCCGTTTAAACTGTCAAAATATAAATAATACACTGTTAATTCTTTTTCTAAGATTCACTTTGCATGCAACATTTGGCTGAAAAAAAAAAACTATTTCAAATTTTCTTACACATTAAAATGCATGTTTTTATACAAAAAACAGCACAAAGAATTTTATTTCTTTTTTCCCCATCATTTTTTTCTCTTCATTCCATAAGTATATTTCCATGTAGTATTCAATTTTGTGCTATAAACTGTCAAAATTGTAAAGTACCTTCATGAAATTTACCTTATAGTTAAGATAAAACACCAGAGATAACAAAAAAATAAAATTTAGATTCTTGGATAGATTTAGACTGACCTTCACTGTGGTTTTCTTCGCTGTCTGTTCTGAAACTCTTTCTAACAAACTTTTCAGCTGTTGTTCTCCAATCTAAAGGTACAAAAAATATCTATATTTTCATATTGTCACCCAAAATACAATGTATTAACATTATAACATATGAACCTAACCAAACCTGAAGTTATATTTTTGACAGGGGGTGAAAAAAACCCCCAAAAAACAAACAAACAAAAAAAGAAAAACGAAGAAAAAAAAATGAAGAACATATTAATGTCTTCTTAATTTATTTTTATTATTTTTTATTTTATTTTATTTATATCAAATGTACATTACATGTGTTGTACACTAAACATCTTGTTACTTGGGAAGACTTTGAAATAGTTTTAACAAAAAAAAATGATGTGTATTTCTTGTATCATCAACAGCCAATGCTCTAAAAAAAATGAGTAAAATGCCAGGAAGTAAACCATATAGGTTCTCATCTCTTGACAGAAAACAAATAAAAGATTATTAAAAGACATCCACATATTACAATAGAGCTCTAAATAAGAAATAAGGCTTAGGGGTGGAATTTTTTTTACCTTATTTTGAATTTGTCCTGTCTGTGCCATTTGACAAAGCATATTTTCAACCATTTGAGCTTTTTCTGGCTTAGCTACTGCTATGGTATTTACTGTGAAAGAAAAAAAATTAAAAAAGATCTGTCCATATATACAAGAAATACTGTAGGTTATCATTTCACAGTTACACAGTACATACACTCAATGCAACTGATAAAAAAAGCATTGAACTACATGAATTGTCTTTCTTGCTTCTTGTGTTTAAAAAAACTCCATCAATTAGATCATTAAGGTATGAATATGTTAATTAATCTCACATCTGGCTCTGGCCTGCTGGTCTAACACCTGGCTCAGGATGGAGTTCTTCATGTCCTGCATCTGTCTGGCCTTCTCCTCCTGTTCTTCCTGACCCTGACGACCGGCTCCTCCCTACAAAAACAAACATACAAATGTTAAATGGTTTCCTGGTATATGTCATTCAAACTAACAGGGTTAATGCTTTAAACAGAAAATCTGCTTTCTGTTAATAAATTGTGTTCTTTACATTTTGAGAATCTTCCCATATATTTTGACAATCTTTCTATCCGAAAATATTGTAATACATGAAAAAATATAATGACAAATGATATCTCAACTTGACGGAAAAGCACAATACTTTCTGTCAAAGTCTATATATCTTTTGATCAACCTAATAAAAGGGCTTCATTTGTTTCAATAAATTAAAGTCAATTGGATAGCTGATAAATTCTATTCCCACATGAAGACTTGAGTAGATATATCATTGATTTTCTGGGGTGGGTGGGTGGGGGTAATTTTCGTGGTTTTCGAGGCATGAGGAGACAAAAGAATTTATTTCCACCATGAAATGTAATTTTTCAAATATATTACTACTCAATAATTTTTCTTCCATGCACAGGCACTTGTCTCATACAGTACGTTAGTTCTCTATTATAAAGTAGAAAACTAGCGTACTGTATGAAACAAGCGCCTGTGTTTCCACAAAATGAAATCCCCATAATCCATATCTTTTCCTTAAACCACAAAAATTTGATCCCACGAAAATATGTGATTTTACAGCAACAATTGACATGCATGCAAGTAAATTTATCTTTGAATACTGTTTACATACTTCAATAGGTATGTTTTGGAAATTCTTGTTAATTAGGAAACTTACCCCCACCCCCACCATTTGCACTGACACATTACTTTGATGATGGACTACTTTAATGTTAATTTTTTTGTACGCATTCAGTAAGTAGCCATATCAGGGGTTTAAATTTTCCCTAAAAATTCACTGGTCCAAGGACTATTAAGCAAGTAAATTTCACTAGTCCGTATCATAAAATTACTAGTCCAAAGTTTAAAGAAAAATATGCTTAGTTTTAAACAATTTTTAATCAATTAGATTACAATGGGGTTTTTGTCAGTACTTTGTGGCTTGGGGCTTGTGCCTCAAGAATTGGGAATTTCAGCTTCAATTTGTCTAATTTAATTGGGGAATCTTCCAGAAAACCCAGTCATTTAAAAGCATTGTCAAAATACTTTGTTTTTGTCTTTGTATTATATAAACAAACAGTTGTTATCACAAATCAAGACTATTCTTGGTATGAATTATCTAATAATTACTTGCATCAAGAACAATAGTGGTATGAATTAACTAATGAAGAAAATCCAACATGGATGAACAACCACAAAACCTGCTTGAACTTTACTTTAAAACATGCAATAAACAAACTGAATTTGATTACATATTTCGTAAGTTTTTCTTTGGGATAACCTCCACTATATTTAGGGAAAATACAGGCTCAATTTCGGCCCGAAATTGGCCCAAAAAATTACGGGATTAAATTTTTTTTCTTCTCAAAACTACTAGTCCGACGGACTATTAGAGGGTAACAATTAGCTAGTCCGCCCCCATAAACTTTAGGTCCCGGACCTCGGACCACCGTATTTTTAAACCCCTGCCTATACATGATTATGGGTGTGCTTGATTGTTAAGTCAGATTTCAATTCCAAGAGTTCCAAAAAATTCTACCAATCAAGTAAAACTGGGATCGGAATTAGTTCAAAATATGGCTGCAGCTCGACAAATAAAGAATTTCTTCCTATTTAATGATTAATTGTTATACGCAATGGAGGATGAAAGTGTGAGTGAATGCTGTAAAGAACAGAATATCATGATGTTTGCTGTGCACAGCTCGTCGGAGAACCTAACATTAAACATGATTTGAATAATATTATGACCGCAATATAATTTAATTTGCAAATAGGTCTAAAGGACTGTATTAGGGTCCTAATACAGGGAAAACTTCATACATGTTTTAATTGGCACTCTCGGCAAATGTACACAGTAGTCACCATCTTTAATTCCTTTCACACCACCTCTCAACACGGGATTGGTAGAACTGCACCGGAATTGAATTCTGCCGAACTTGATTGTAATTCCGCCAATTCCAAAAAATTCAAGCTACCAATCAAGCACACCCTATGATACAGCAAATTCTAGAATGTAGTATGTGTATATATAAAATACTGTTACACTTGAAATATTTCATTGCTGTGCTTTATTCCATTCTCTTATTAGTATTTAGAGTATCTTTTTAATCCTTATTGAAAGGTGATGACATTTTACCCCATATTGGGACTGTAATTGGGCCATTCTTTGGGCCCTCAGTGCTTCTAACTCTTCGTCCGCCATCTTTCTGGGACTGAAAGAATTAACAGTTCCGGAATATTCGTCAATGTCAATATCCTTGTAAACTTCACAATCTTTGAAAAATCGAATTGGGACCCCAACAGTGATTTAATTAAGAGTAATATTCTTGTTTTAATATCCAGTTATTTTTCTCCATATGTTTCATCTAAAAAGATGATTTGGTTTTATTTTCGGATAAAAAATTATGTGTTCGGATTTTACACAAGATATCCAAGTTCCGGTGTAAACATCATGGCTGAAAATGTATCACATGGATCACCTATTTTCAGTTTTCTACAAAATATTGACTTAGCAAGACAGCAAATCAGAGGTGACACAACCAAGACCACCTAAATTCTTTAATAGTTACATTTTAAAGACTATTTTAAGTTGAATTATTTTCTTTTAAATTTATTTTTATTAATAACAAATGTTTTTGTCCCCCGCTTTCGCGAAAGCGAGGGGACATTAAATCTCATTCGTCTGTCCGTCCGTCCGTCTGTCCGTCAGTCTGTCCGTCCGTCACAAAAACTTTAACCTTGCCCATAACTTTTGATTTAGTGGAGCTATGATTTTCATATTTCATATGTTTATTCCTTGTGATAAGACCTTTCTTTGGGTACCACCAAATTTGACCTTTTGACCTTGACCTTGGAGTTTGACCAACTTTTACTAAAAAATTCCAAACTTTTACTTTGGCCATAACTTTTGAATGGTAGGTACTAGGACTTTCATATTTCACATATTTATTCTTTGGGACAAGACCTTTCATTGGATACCAACAACTTTGACCTTTTGACCTTGACCTTGGAAATTTACGTACTTATGAAAAAACTATAACCTTGACCATAATTTTTGAACGGTAAGGGCTATGGCTTTTATACTTCACATATGTTATTCCTTTAAGAAGACCTTTCATTGGATAACAAGAATGTTGACCTTTTGACCTTGACCTTGGAGTATTAACTACTTTTTAAAAAAATTATTACCCTGGTCACAACTTTTGAATGGTAGACACAACTTTTATATTTCACATATGTATTCTTTGTGGCAAGACCTTTCATTGGACACCAACAACTTTGACCTTTTGACCTTGACCTGGAGATTTACGTACTTCTGACAAAACTTTAACCTTGACCATAACTTTTAAACAGTAAGGGCTAGGGCTTTCGTACTTCACGTTTTCATTGCATACCAAGAACTTTGACCCTTTAACCATGACCTTGGAGTTTTAACTACTTTTTAAAAACTTTAACCTTGGTCACAACTTCTGAACGGTAGAAACTAGGACTTTCATATTTTAAATATATGTATTCTTTGTGGCAAGACCTTTCATGGGATACCAATAACTTTGACGTTTTGACCTTGACCCTAAAAAATAATATCTCGCCCACAAAGACACCGAAAGCGGGGGACCACAATTCTTTGAATTTGCTTGTTAGAGTTTAAAGGTATTTGGACACAGATTTGAAGTTATTATTTTCTCTAAAATATTACGACTGATATTTTTTAATAGCATTTCACACAAAAATGAATTGAAAATGTTATTTCATATAAAAGATATTAAAGTTTCAAATTTTTCGGCGGGATTGATTGACACATCCTTGCACTTTTACAAATTAATTTTATTCTTAATCCTTAGGAAAAGTGGCAATCTCGTTGTGTATAAATGAAAAATATTAATGCTTTAATCCAGAAAATTCAGAGTAGACATTTTCGAAAGCAAAACAAACACACAATATATTGTCAGTCTGTGCAGTTGTGGTAAGCAGACTGTGAGTGACGATTGAACGCACCCGGTGAATTGTAAACATCAACAAAAACAGAACTCGTGCCTTGTTTACAAAAACTGTGTACATAACACAAGTGTGCTTGATTTGCTAAACCCTGTACGCAACTCTTAGTTCGGAATGACGATACTTGTGAAGGAGTTTTGCTTTCTAGCATTTCTACCCTGAATAAAATCATTTTTCTGGATAAAAGTTTTAATATTTCTCATTAGTACACAACAAGATTGCCACTTTTCCTAAGGATTAAGAATAAGGTTAAAATTTGTGAAAGTGCATGTGTCAATCAAACCCACCGAAAAATTTGAAGTTTTAATAACTTTGAAATGAAATAAGATTTTTAATTAATTTTTGTGCGAAATGCTATTAAAATATATAAGTCGTAATATTATAGAGAAAATATTGACTTCAAATCTGTGACCAAGTACCTTTAGAGTTACCAATCTAAATTATGTTACATGTACCTGTGCTTAACTATTCTGTTTGTAAAATCGAAACTAGCAATGATTAAGCTAGCCTAAACAGATATTAATTTAAATGAATTTAAGATGGAAGCTCTTCACACCGAGAAGACAGAGAATTTGATGCTGACAAACTCTGGTCCAGAATGGGTAAGGCTGATTTTGTTATTATATTGATCATTGATAATGATACAACTGTATTAGTAAAATAATTCAATTTCATATAAACAAACTGTTATTCTTTACACACCATTAGAAAAATAGATTGTAAAACCATCAATTAATATGAACATGTCCAATGAATAATTCATTTCATTAACTTTATTTACAGAGAATGTATTTAAAATAATATCACATGAAGCCACAAAGATATCCTTGGCCTTTAGTGGGAGTCCAGTGCCATCAGAAAAGGTAACATTCTTCTTCATGTATGTCTTTTCATACTTTCCACTGTCAGTTAAGTTAGATCTGTAAGTATACTTATAAATCTACTTGAAGATTTTCTACTTCTTCATACAATCTCTAATTCTCATATACAAGTATTCTAATTCTCATATATATGTATGATTTAGCTTGTGAATTTGATTCGATTTCTCAGAAAGATTTTTCTGATTTTTTTTTATTGAAACTAATTTTTAGGAATGCACTTCACTGTTTAGTTCTGCAGAAAAAGCAACACTGGCTCTTGTTTCAGTATTCTACTCCCTTCCAATATCAAAAGGTTTGAAGCTTTATTTTTATAATCAACTACATGTTTTACCATGATTACGTTATAATTTATTGTCATATTTTTTTCTCAAAAAATTTGAAAATATTTTCATCTCCCCCTTTGAATTACGTGTACAAACAAAAATATTTAAAGCATTGTACTTTTAATACACATATGCATTCTGTTTCTGTTTTAGGTATGAGGTTACAGAAATCAACAAGAGAAGCCGTACTCTCCCTGCTGGACAGTTTGAGGGAGCTGATATCCAGTATTCATGAGGGATGTAGGGGGTAAAGGAAACTCCAGCTGGATCTACATGTTTATTTAACTTGATTTTCTTTTCATTTAAATGAGAATGTCTATTATTTTTTTTACATTTTACAGCAACCAGCAGCAGCTGCAGTCAACAGGAGCTGTGTGGCAGGAGGCTGATGTCTTTATTAGAATTCCAAAGAGTAAGGAATAATTCAAAATCCCATGTGTATTCTATATCATACTATTGGCAGTTAAAAATGATTACATCATTTTTTGTTTGAAGATCCTTAGAATAGCAAGGGCTTAAAGACAAAAAAAAATAGTTATTAATCTCGGATTAAATAAAGTAAAATATGAAGGTAAAAAATAGCACTTATTCTATATAAATTTTGAGTCAACATGTATCTCTGGAAACAGTGATGGGATCAAATGCCAAGAAGGAGTAAGCATCTCCTGTCAACCAGTCACACCCATTGTGTGTCGTGATTGGGTATATAGAAAAATATGTAGATGGTTGTGTGTTAAAGTAATGGCTTAGCAATTTGTTTGTAAAACATTTGTCAGAATTTGACCCAAGATTTTTTTGCACACAAGGTCATTGTATGAACCATAGTTTGTGCAAAATGTGTCATAAAAATAGTTGTTGTTTAAGTCAAAGGTCATATCAATTACTTAACTCACTCTTTATACAGTATTTCATTATATGAAGGATAATAGGGATCAAGCTGATTACAAGATTTGAAATTATGATATCATTTTCCTCATAGATAACAGGGAAGCTGTCATTCAGGAACTGAAGATATCCTCCCAGCTGATCAGGGACGCTTTAACAGAGCTAGAGCAGGTAGATGGGGCAGAAATGTTAAAAGCTAGCAAAATTATTAAAACTTTCCACTGTAATTAATGTCAGTATTAAATTTATTGTATTAGAAGTCAAAGCCACTGACTTACTTCAACATGTACTTGATTTTCAACACAAATATACATTAGAGAGGTTAAGCAGATGACCGTGTAGGTCTAAGTGTAGCTAGGGAAATCCCCTAATTTAATGCAACTTTACATCATCGGTTTTGCATACAGCGTAATTCTACAAGTTGTACACAACGTGTAGATTCCCAAGTACACATAGTTGAAAACTTGTAGCTTCTTAAACTTGAACTACAGAATAAATATTTTTCAGTCGGTATTTAGTATGAAGTTGAGAGTTTATTATGAACATCCAATGTATCTTTTTTATTTCAAGTCATAGATTTGTTTGATACAAATGGATTGTAATGTGACATGTTGAAATGACGTTTTACAAGTACCGGTAAACGTTTTAATTACGTATATGTGTAAAATTAATTCTAGGTTTACTTGTACAAGAAGACGTACATGATCAAATGCTTAACCTCTCTATTGTATATCAGATAACATTTTCTCTTCCTTTTTTTGAGAAATACTGCAGATCTACTGAGCTTTGTTTTCCACTCTGACATTACAGGCAATAGAAGAGGGGGGTTCTTCTGATGGACTGTTTGGATCTGAGGGGGAAGAGGAGGCTCCACAGTGGACAGAATCTGACAAAACTGTCACTAAACCCTGTGTGGGCCTCATCAAAACCACCAAATCACTGCTGAAGAAAACCACAGAGTGTGTCCAGACAAACGGACAGACACAGCAGTCTACGGAGATTCAGGAACTGGACAAATTGGCTGACCTATCGGAGAGACTGAGCCCCGCGGTGGACGACCTGATTCTGGATCTGTATCCCCCAATGGTCAGGGAGAAAGTTCAGGAAAAGGTAGCAATAAGTCAACCCCTGAAATGAATTGTTAGGTCAATGATATATTTCATTCTGTATTTACTTCGTTCAGATCACAAACTGTGTTTGAACCAATATTGTCAGACAGTAGAATCTTTTTCTAATTGGCTAACAGAATACAAATTGTCAAAGTAGTTATAAATACTATTTTAGGTGTAGATCTTGTTATGATATACTGACATCAGTGTCCTTTTGGTTGGAATTATTATCCATTTATTGCTTTTATATTAGTTTAGAACAGTCTATTCTAAGGCTGTTGAATATCTATTCTTTTGTAGGCAAAATCCTTGTTTGACACACAGAAGACAATTTTAGAGTTTATAAGGTACTACATCACAAGCATAAAGAAAAACAAAAAAGTTCTGAATTAAATAAAGACAGGACTGAATGCCTTGGTATACTGTATTCCTTTTACGTTTATTAAGAGTTTGACTCATAATTTATAGTCATTGACCACTGGTTTGCTTACAATTTCCCTTTTTCTTTCAGATCAACTCATATGGCAGGGGAAAATGAACAGAAATGGCTTGAATTTTTGTTGAAAGCAAATCAGCATAATTATGAGAATATTCTAAAATCAACTGATGATAATTTTACCAAATAAATGAATTAACACAGGAAACCAAGGTTTTTTAAATAATCGATTTATCACGTATGACTATAGTGCAAGATGAATTGCAAAGATGGTAGTTAGAATTTAGTTTTTTAATTGCAACCACTGCAGAAAAAATATAGTTCTACATAACTTGCTTAATATGTGGTTACATATTTTTTCCGCAGCACTTGTAAGCAACTGTTAATAGACCCTTTTCCTGTGACATATTTTGCCTAGGAGTTATTCCCCTTAGCCGCCATCTTGTAGGGCACAGTAGTGAAATTTTCTCTGAGCAACCAATTTTAAACATGCAATTGCAAGAAATGAATGGGTGGGAATATTTACAATTTTAAAATTATGAATTAATAAAGGCTTTAACAAACGTATATTCATGAGAAAAATAGTGTTATCTTTACCTCAGTAACCAGTATAACAAATTGAACTCGGTTGAATAATGAAGGGATCTTGGATTGTTGTCCTACAATATGGCGTTTTAAGGAATTACACCTAGGCAAAATAAGTCATAGGAAAAGGGTAGATTCCTGCATCAACAAAGATGTTTAAACAATTGTACCAATATTCACTTTATTTTTTGATAAAAGAGGTCAAGAACAGATAGTTTATTACTATATGAGTTGCTGACAATTTAGGCTAGCTGAAACTGGTTACTGGTAAATTTCCTTATCCTAATTTGGATAGAAGAAAAATTCCAATAGAATATTTGATTTATAACTTATTTTCTTCATATTATTCAATCATTTGCACCATTAGTGATGTGAGTTTTCCATTTCAACATTTTAAACTTTTTTTTCTCTTTAACCGCCAAACCAGTTTCAACCAATTTTAATATATACATGTAGCATCTTTGGGAAAAATATTTTTTGAATTTCATGGTCCCTGCTTCCCCTGAGCCTGAGGGAATAGGGACCAAAATCGTAAAAGTTCAGGCAGTTCTAAAAAATCCTTTTTACTTCTGGAAATCAAGCTGACAGACTGCTGGCATGATTATCATAAGCAATATTATACTTTCATGTAAATTAGTTGAATCTGATTGGTCAAGAAATATTTGTTAAAAAACATAATTATACTTCTGTTAAAATGTTTACTATATAAAGTTCAGAAGGTAAAATAACTATTTTTTATAGTCTAGTCATAGCAAAGCTATACCCCGGGATATAGTTTTTGCTAGCCACCCTCAGAAAATTTTCATGCAATATTTGCCGCCAATTTTGATTTCCAGCGATAAATCTATTGACTGATGATGTCATTATGACTTCAGTAGCATTGTGACGTCATCAGGATTTCAGATTATTCTTGCAGACTATTATCTTACTCCCAAAAAAAATCAAACCTCAAAAATTATATTATACATCAGTATAATAAAACGCTTATCCACTGGTTGTGAATGGGATAGCTCTTTCATCAAACCCTTGACAGGAACTTTCCCTCGGGCAAGCCCTCGGGGAATAGTTCCCTGTCGCGGGTTTGATAAAAGAGCTATCCAACTCACAACCTATACTATTACCGGGTAACCCGCTGAATAATAAAGCTACGCCCTCCAGCGTAGCAACAGTCAACATTGCTTGACGACGGGTGATGTTCCAAAAAATAGCGACTGCGCAGAATTTATATGTATGCGCGCACGGTTCACTGTTATATGCATTTTTATAAACATTCAGTATAATATAATAAATATTGCATGTAGTTGAGTGTAACATTGAAAATTTTCACCCCTCGAAAAGCATTACCTAGACTGCGACTCGGTTCACAATGGTTTTCTTGGGGTGAAAAATTTCAATGTTACACTCAACTACATGCAATATTTATATAATGGTTGAGGGCTGTATTGATTATAAAGTAAAATACGTTGATTTTTTTTCTGCCTCTGTATTTATTAAATTAAGTGCTTATTTATTATGAACAAGGCCTATTTCGAACTTCCTGACCCATGAGCCAGGAGTTCTAGAGTTAGGATAATAACGAACTGGTCATTTAGTGAAAATACATAAATTCTTGAAAAATCCCTTTTACTTGGTAGTAAGAAGACAAACTGCATGATTTTAATGAGCAAGAGTGCCTCTTCCAAAGCTGCGCAGTTCATGGTCCTTGGATCAGGAGATATCTAAAGTAAAAGCTAGGCTCTATTGATCCATGTGCACCGTAGTAAACAGGCATTGATTCTTTAAAAAATCTTCTCCTCTGTTAAGTATTTAGCAGAAAGCACCAGTACAAAGCTACAATGAGCAAAAGTACCCCCTCCAAAATTGTGAAATACATGACCCCAGGGACAGGAGGTCTAGAGTTATGGTAACACTCTATTTGTCATTATTTTATATATGTATAAAAATTCTTTGATATTTAGTAGGAAAAATAAGTTTTTGGTTTTAAAGAGTAAGGTTGCTTCCTCTTAAGTCAAAATCATTGCATTATAGATCTAGAGTTTTATGTACAATCTGAATGCAGAATATAATAAATTTTGTGAAAATATTTCTATTGAGACTGGGCTTCCAAGAGAGGATACAATGGAGCCACAGTTATGGAATGTACAGAAATTTTTTTTTTATTTGACAACAGAACAGAACACGAGGTACGCTTTTGTTTTATTTTATAGTCAGAAAGAAAACCGATTACACAGCAATTGCTCTTTAATTCAAAAGTGTTCAATTTCCAAACTCTACCATTATAAGGAAATACTGAATAAATGTACATATATAGTAAACATAGAATATAATGCATAATGAACCTTAAAATGTATCAAAAAATTTTGATGGATTAATTCCTTCCCAATCTCATGATGAACGTCAAAAGCAGGAAACAAAATTATTAATAATCTTATCATTTATGAAACATTTTTGAAATATGTGGATAATAGACGCCTGATTATATAATATTATATTATAATAGTAGACCAATTCAAAAATTGAAGGAATTTAAGGAAAATACTTCAAATTAATATAAGACTGGTCGACAAATTCATACATGGTTAACATTTTGCATACAAGGAATTAATGTGAATTTCTACTTGAAGTGCGATACTGGAATTTTTTTTATGTCCTGTAAGTTTTTCAGGGTATTTCTTCCTTTATTTGATATTGTAGACTGGACTTGGAGAGACGTCATAAACTAGAAAGCAGTAGACAGTACCGATAGGTAAACTGAATTAAACCACTATAGTATAAAGGCAACTGGAAAACTTGGAAGAAATGCTAAAAAAGGTGATGGAATTAGTTATCTTTGGAAGAAAATCTTTCCTTTCTCTACAGATTATTTGTACAAATGATTGTCGAAAATCATTTTATCACCCGATTGTTGTATTGATATCCGACAATTTTTATTTACGACATTTTTAATTTTCATTTTTTGTATATATGGTAAGAGCCAATTTTGGCCCCCTAAAAATCAACATTTTAGAATGACATTCAGATATGTTTAATTATTTTTATTTTGTAGAAGAGATTATATTAGAAATATTTCCAATATATTTTTCACATTTATATGCACTCACTAGCTGCAAATGACATGAGAAATAATGCTATTTTTGCTATCTAACAAAAAAGCCAAAAATATGCCTTTTTCTTGATGTTTTTCTTATGGGAAACATAGAGCGCAGTGTAGAACATACATATTTTTTCTGTCACTAATTAGTATTGGATAGCTACATCTTTGGTAAAAATATAAAGCTTGTTCTATGCTGCGCTCTATATTTTGTGGAAGAAAAACTGCTTGAAAATATATGCTAAAATGGCGGGAAAACGTCATTTTTATGATGTCATATTTCTAAAATACACTGCATTTAGATCAAAATGAAAATGACCAATAAAGGTCGCATATACAGCTGTACAAATTAAAGCTATATAAAAAGTAAAGTTAAGATATTCATTTTAAAGGGCCAATTGAGACACTTACCATATATCGCTCTTTCTGGATTTTTTAAAGGTACCTCGAGCTCTTTAGCAATGTAAAGTTAACCAAAATAGGTAGAAATAAATAACATAAATATTATCGAATAGGAATCACATTTTGTTGAATAGGAATGAAATATTTTAGAATAAGAATAATTTTTTGAATAGGAAAATAAAAAAAAAAGGATAATAATGCAACGTTTTACAAGCCATATTTGACGCTTCCTGAAATTTATTGTATAAGCTGTATATCATTTTATGAGCAGATTTTATTGCTGATGGTACTGATTGTTTCCATGGCAGTTTGGGTCACAGGAAATTATAAATGGAAAAATGGATCCTTCTGTCCAGAAACGCCATGTGTGTGTTGAAATCCAGAAACCGCCGACTGTTCATACAGGAACCTTAGTTCCATTTCCTTTCATCTCCCCTCCAGTATTAAAACCCTAATTCTATCAGGAAACAAGTTTTCAAGAGTGTTGGGTGATATGTTTTTCAATTTTATTAGTTTAAACGTTACAAGATTATCGATGGACAATTGCCACGTAAATTCCATTTCCCCTCGAGCTTTTGAGTACCTAGAACATTTGGTTTTTCTGGATTTATCTTACAATAATTTAACATTTTGTAATCTTGAATCTGCCATGTGTTCTCTTAAAACATCGCATCTTCAAATTCTCAATATCTCTGGAAATGCCTTGTGGAATCTAGGTAGATTGATAGGACTATTAGATGTGTTTGGTTCAGAGATTTAAAAGAAATAATTATGACTGGGGGTACCATAGAAATGCCCGATTTCGAATCATTTTCCAGCCTAAAAAAACTTGAAATCTTGGATTTGCGTCAGAATGAAATCTTTCATATAACTGAATATAATCTTACTAATTTACAAAATTTAAATTTAGCTGAGAATAAAATACAAGATCTTCCAATTTTACATTTGTCTAATTTAAAAATATTAAACTTGTCAATGAACAAACTATCGGAAATAGACAAGCTACGAGAAAATCTATTTCTGCCTGAACTTGAGTCGTTAGATTTGTCTCACAATCCAATTACCCGATTACAACCTTTATCTTTTGAGCGATTGAAAAAATTAAAGTCATTAAAAGTTGACCACATCAGTAGAGCTACAGTAGACAGTTATACATTTGCATCTAATTCACTAGAAGTTCTTTCTATTGGCAATCTTGCATATTTCAACAAAAGCATATTTAGTAACTGTCCTCAATTGCGATCTTTAACTGCATTGAATACAGACTTTTCCGATGAAAATTTTAAAGATCTTTTTACTTCCACTAGGAAGTCTAAATACAGTTAGGATATCTTACGGTAATATCAAATATATTCCTTCTCTGCAAAATTTTTCAAAATTGATGCATCTTGATTTAAGTCAAAACAACATCAAGAACATTCATCCCAGTGTATTTGACTATCTGAAAAGTATTCGTAGTAACGATATTTCATTTCCTTCATTTGTTTGGAAGAACGAAATGATTTCTCTTGATCTATCCTCAAACCCTTTCGACTGTAGCTGTCAAATAATATGGTTCGTACAATGGTTAAAGAATAACGAAGAAAGAGCAGACAATTTTCCTGATTTGTATAAATGTGCTTCACCAAGTGACAAGCGCGGTCTTTGTATCGCCAACTTTGATGCCTCAGAATGCCATCGTCCAAACCAATATCTAATCCTCTCATTTACAATCAGTGGATTCTTTTCAATTATCTGTTTTGCAGTAATCATTTTGAGAAAACTCCGATGGGATATAGAATATTACATTCATATTTACAAAACCAAGAGACCATTGAAATACAAGCGCCTATTGGATGACGGATTCCTTTTTGATGGGTTGTTGCCTACAACTCAAATGACAGGCAGTGGATTATGTCCGAACTTATAGAAAAGTTAGAAAAGGAAAATAACTTCAAACTCTGTCTGCAGGAGAGAGATATCCTTCCAGGTGGAATTTTCGTGGACGGCATTCATCATAATGTTGAAGCTAGTCGTAAATTTATTTTGGTTTTGTCTGACAATTTTATGAGTGATCAGTGGTGTAGACATGATACATTGATTGCAAACCTTACAGTTATAGACGGAAAACCCGAAAAGGTACTTATTGTTATACTAGAAGAATTTAGTTCCCAGTATATGACAAATTCAATGAAAACCCTGTATACCTCAATCTAAAACTGAGTAATTTTACTCATGGAAAAGGATTATGGAAATTTAATAACTCATTGTTGTATGATTCTGAATTTATTAAAACCATTAACAAGACTATAATGCAGATAAAAGAAAATTATGCTTTACCGGTGTACAGTAAAGAACATATATTGTCTAATGCTGAAATACAATTTACAATTAATGATCAACTTTTCCTTGAAACTCTTCTAATGGAAATAAGAGGGAAAACAATATCTTATTCTAGTTTTATTAAAAAAGGAATAATGAAAAAGAAAAAGAAATGATATCTGATATTGATAAATTAGAAGAAAACTATGAGCAAAACATCATGTTGATTAATGATAAAAAGAAAGAGTTGGAGAATATAAGAAATCATAGATTAATGGGAAATATAGTGAGATCAAGAGCTAAATGGACAGATGAAGGAGAGAAACCTACAAACTACTTTTTGAATTTAGAAAACAGACATTATACAAATAAAATAATTCCTAAATTAATTAAAGATGAAGAAACTCTGGAAGAAATAACAAATCAAAGTGGAATTTTAAAAGAAATAGAAAGTTTCTATAAGAATCTTTACAAGGCTAATGATGAAAGTTGGGACTACGATTTAAATGAAATTTTATCAGACACACACATTAAAAAGTTGAATGATATTCAAAGAATTTCATTAGAAGGGGAACTCTCTTACACCGAAGCAACATCGGTTCTAAGGAATATGTCAAATAATAAAAGCCCTGGCAGCGATGGCTTTACTACAGAATTTTATAAAGTTTTTTGGAACAAAATTGGACATTTTGTGGTTAGGTCCTTAAATTTTGGATACAGCATGGGGGAATTTTCGGTAACACAGAAACAGGGTATTATCACCTGTATTCCAAAGGAGGGTAAAAGTAAATTTTTCTTGAAAAATTGGAGACCAATAACACTTCTAAATGTAGCTTATAAAATAGGTTCTGGATGTATTGCTCAAAGAATAAAAACTGTTCTTGATACAATAATTAGTTCTGATCAAACAGGCTTTATACCGGGTAGATATATTGGTGAGAATACAAGATTAATATATGATTTAATGCAATACACAGAGGAACATGACATCCCTGGCGTTTTACTGTTGATCGATTTTGAGAAAGCATTTGACACAGTGTCTTGGAAATTCATACATAAATGTCTAGATTTTTTCAATTTTGGTCCATCTATTCATTCGTGGATATCTACTTTTCAAAGCAATATAGAATCATCTGTTACACAAGCAGGATACCTCTCAGATTTTTTTAAACCTAGCAGAGGCTGTCGCCAAGGTGACCCAATTTCTTCGTATTTATTTTTATTATGTGCAGAGTTTCTTGCTCTCAAAATAAAAAATAACAAAAATATAAAAGGTATTAAAATTAATGAAATAGAATATTTAATGTCTCAGTATGCTGATGATACTGCAGTAATACTAGATGGGTCTGAAAAATCCCTGAGAGCCACTATTGAGGAATTGAATCATTTTAACACACTATCTGGGCTTAAAATCAATCTATCAAAAACACAATTAGTTTGGATAGGTAGTAAGAAATACTCAAAGGAAAAATTATGTAATGAAATGAATTTTCAGTGGACAACCAGCTTTAAAATATTAGGCATTCATTTTGATGTTGACCTGACAAATATTCCCAAACTTAATTATGACAAAAAGCTGGTAAAAATCAAAAGTATTATTACTCAGTGGAACAAAAGGCATACCACTCCTATTGGCAGGGTTACGCTGATAAAATCTCTACTTATCTCACAGATGAACCATCTTTTTATCTCTTTACCAACACCGTCAAGCAAATTCATAAAAGATTTGAACAATATTTTGTTTAATTTCCTATGGAAATCTAAGGTAGATAAAATTAAAAGAAAACAAATTACTCAAGACTATCCAAATGGAGGCCTAAAAATGATTGAAATTAATAACTATATCAAAGGTCTGAAATCATCATGGATTAAAAGATTACTGATCAGTCAAAATTCAAAATGGAAAACTTTATTAAATGAAACTGTCAATTTTGATAAAATGTTCAAAACTGGATCAGATTATATTAATGATATATTGCACCATTTAAGAAATCCTTTTTGGAAAGATACATTAATTGCTTTTCGAGACATTCAAGATAAAATGAAGATAAAATCATGGCAAGAATTTGTATCTCAACCAATTTGGTTTAATAAAAAAATTAAAATTGGAAAAAAGTCCATTTTCTTTACTGAATGGTATAATAAGAATATTATATATATCAACGATTTGCTTGACGAGAATGGAGCATTTTTGAGTTTACGAAATCTCCAGAATAAGTTCAACATTAAAACTAATTTTCTTACATATTATGGTATACAAAATTCTATTACAACCAGTCAAAAAAGTGAGGATATTGTCAAAGAAAACACTAACCCTAGACCAATTATACCATTTTACATAAGATTATTTTGTTCATCCAAAAAAGGTACTAAAACTATGTATGACACACTAAATACAGAAGAAAATGTCACATCTTTTTACAAATCAAAATGGGGAAAATATTTCACTTTATCTAAGTTGCAATGGAAAGCAATTTTTCAGTTGCCTTTTAACAGTACTAAAAGTACAAAACTTCAATGGCTACAATATAGAATTAACCATCAAATCTTAACCACTAATGTATTCATGTTTAAAGTGGGGATGAAAGATAGTAAAATGTGTAATTTCTGTAATTCAGCTGAAGAAACAATTTATCATATACTGTGGGAATGTCCTCTTGTTCAAGATCTCATCAATTTATTTTTTGAATTTTGTCAAACAAGGGATATTGTTATTCCAAGAGATCCTTGTTCTTTTATTTTGGGATTAGATCTTGATTCAAGTTGTAAGAATTTGTACCAGATATTCCTAATTCTTAAATCCTACATATACAAAAAGCGTTGTCTTAATGAAAAATTATCAATCAATGGACTACTTATAGATATTAAAACTCATCTTTCAACTTTGAAGTACATAGCTACCAAAAACTGTAATCTTGAAGATTTTCATAAAGATTGGGAAATTTGGCTTTTCATACTTAGAAGGCTCTGACTATTTTGCATGATTTTTAGAATCACTAACAGTGATCAAGTAAATGTTTATACAGACAAGGTTTTTTTTTTTCTTTCTCCTAATTTGTTATAAGCAGCTTCTCTTCCTTTTCTCTTCCCTTTCTCTCTTTTCTCTTCTTTTCCCTCAATCAGCAATCATAAGACTTATCCTTATTGCACTGTGTATGCTGTTATAAAATAATTGCTGATTTGTAATTGCACTTTATTGTACATGCACTTGTGAAATAAATTAATTTAAAAAAAAAAAAAAAAAAAAAATCAATGAAAACTTTGATGAAATCAACTGTTAATCTAGAGTGGACTGAAAAAGAAAGCGGGAAAAAATTGTTTTGGACAAGAGTTCAAACTGAAATGCAAAAATGAACTTAATTCTTATATCTTTAAGATGATATTGTTATTACAATTTCATCTAAGTATTTTGAATAGTTATATTAATTTATATGTGTCGACTGGATATCCCAGTGAACTCAAAAATAAATTATACTACAGAATCTGTCATACTGTCTCTTATTTGAATGTTTTACTAGAAACATGCAGTGACTTAATAAGAAAACTGAATGGTAAACGTACGTGAAGGCAACTTTTTTTTATCTTCAATTTTTTTCCCTTATCGCTGCAGTTGGAGGTCACGTCTCTCAATACGCAAGAACAAATCTACAACAATATTTAAAATGAGACAAAATTTTGACAAACAAGTAGATGAACAATAATATCAACAGTCTTGTTTAAAGTAATCGTTTCACAAGTACTATGATCGATATAATTACCTTTTCAGCAAATAAAGTACTTCACTTTGCTGACGTGATTCATACTTATTGTTAAGTCATTCTTTATACTTTTATTGTCTACGAATTTTCCCGTATTCTCGATCCTGACAAAGAGCACACAATGGGTTTGATCGATCGTCAGGGGGTGCTTACTCCTCCATTGCGCCTGATGTTTGTTATTAGTTCACATTTTGAACAGCCATCAAACTCTCTGCCTCTGTTTTTTTAAATACTAAAGATGCGTTTCTCAAGGTTTTTTAGCCGCCCGCGTGGCGCAGTGGTTAAAGCGTCTGCTCTAGAGTCGTGAAGTAAGGAATTGATCCTTACGTCGCGGGTTCGAATCCCACTGTGGGACATGGATACCGGTCCTTCGGATGAGACTGTATAAACCGAGGGCCCATGTTGCAGTAGGTGCTCAGTCACAAAAAGATTCCTCGCTGCTCAATGGCCATTAGTGCTGAGTATAGGACATAATGGTTTGCAGCTCTCAACCGGCAAGTGATGGCGTCTCCATATGAGTGAAAAATTCTCGAGAGGGACGTAAAACAACAAACAAACGTAAAGTTTCGTTAGGTATACCAAATTCAACACAAAAACTTACGACTTTTTGACTTTATATACAACCTTTCCTATTGCCCACGATAAAGTAAAGTCTAGGCTTTCTAACATCATTGACCACTGCTTTTTCAATAAAAATGGAACTCGTAAATTTACATACCTCGTTATTAATTATTCATGTGCAAAATTTCTTTGTTAAAAAACAATCTGATTGTACACACATGTACTCTGAAGTTGATATTAAAAATGCTGGAGTTTCTGATTGACAATATCTATGTGATTTTTAGCGACCAATCTTTCAAAATCTATTGGAATTCCCATGGACATTAATTGCACACCGTTATTAACAGACCTATTTTTGTATTCATATGAAGCAGAAGTTGTTCAAAATCTTTTATGTGAAAAGAAAAAACTTGCTGTGGCCTTCAACTTGTCATTTAGATAAATCGACGACGTATTGCCAATTAGTATTTCATCTCATGTAAACATAATATATCCCGGTGAGCTTGAAATAAAAGATACAACAGAATCTGATAATTCTGATTCATATTTAGATATTTTACTAGAAGAAGACCTTTTTAATGGTTATCTATAACAACCAAACTTTATGATAAACGTGATGACTTGAACTTTTCAATCATCAACTTTCCTAACTTATGCAGCAATATACCTTCATCACCTGCATACGGGTAATATATATCTCTGAGTTGATTCGATACGAAAGAGCTCAACTGAGTTTAAAACTGGGTAAGCTATTATCAAACAAGTTTTTGAAGCATGAATATCAGTGATCTCGTTTAAAGTCATCATTTCTTTTTTTTCCCCGAAAATGACAAGGAGCACATGGCGGGTGAGTCCGATTGGTAGGTGATGCTCATTTCTCCATGGCACCTGATCCCACCTCTGATTTTTTAAAAGAACGTTTGATTTTGAATTCTGTTCGTAATCTCAATATATTCCATGCTACTCGTCACAGCTTTTTTAAGTAAAGTACGGTCAGAATCTCATATCAAAATTTGTTAAAACAAATTAATTCTTTTACTTTTTTTGAATAAGACAATGCAAATTACACAATATTCTGTTTGAGAATTGTGTCAAATGCATAAAGAAGCAAGATTTGTGGGGACTTTCTTGTAATGGAAGAATAATATATATTTATAGCAATTTTCCAGCTATAATTCTTCAACATGAAACTGAGTACCTTCCCGGTTTACCCTTTTTGCATCTCAAATCAAATAGTATTTAAGGATGCATGAGAATACACGTATACACTTTACTTTAGAGAAGAGTAATTTTATTTTAAAATTATTTTAAAATTAGTTCCAAGCACATATTGTTGATATTTACACACACACACACGCGAAGTTTAAAACATATGGAAAAGAACATGTTAGAAATGAAAATGTTAAAAAAAAAACAAGCTTAACAAATATTAAACAGTTCTCGTTTCTATATGTCCAACACCAAGATTATTACTGCATGGACTAAAAGTACAATGAAAGCACATTTAAATAACAGTAAAACAAATAAGTAATCATAGTAAAATCATTAACTACTGTATGGAAACAAAATAAAGAAAGAGGACATTATATGAATATATATTTAAAAAAGAATATACAAATTATGTTCTATTTTGTTATTTTGTTGTAAGTTTTGTTACTATTTACACAAACACACGCAGACAAATAAGGAAAAGTACATGTTAGAAATGAAAATGTTTTTAAAAAAATCAAGCTCAACAAATATCAAACAATTCTTTTATCTATATGTCCAACACTAAGATTAATATTGCATGGACAAAATGTACAATAAAAGCACATTTAAATAACTGTAAAACAAATAAGTAACCATATAGTAAAATCATTAACAATTGGATGGAAACAAAAGAAAGAGGAAATTTTATGAATATATTTTTTAAAAAAAAGAATAATCAAGAATTTCAGTTATTGTCCATGAATTGCTTGACAGTTTGCCAGAACTTTCTCTGTTCCGTTTTCCCTTCCGTCCACTTCGCATGTGAGGTTGAGTTTAGAAGCACTTTCAAGGAGCCGTTGATATGCTCAGAACGAATATCCTCCGATAAAATTAGGAAAAGCTTGTGAATGTCACCGTCCGCCAGAGTGTGACTTGCGAGAGCTGTTTCATATTTACACCATTGATCGTCCATAAAGTTATTTGAGAGGACTAAGATTAATTTCCTGCTCATGTCAATACTCTCGCCAATATCCTCCACATACACCCCACCTGGAATGATATCTCTTTCGTGCAAACAGAGCTTATATTTGTGATTTCTTTCTAGCATTCGAACAAGTTAAGACATTATCCATTTTCTGTCGTTTGTGTTATACGCAATGAAAGCGTCATATAAAAATTCTTCATCGTCGGTAAATCTTTTATAACCCATAGGTTTTCTATTTCTACAAATGTAAATGTAATATTTAATATCCCAGCGAAATTTTCTTAAGAGAAATGTAGTGAAAATAAGAATTGAGAGAAGTCCGCAGGAAATGGATGCTAGTATGATATACGGGTTCAATTTGTGACAATCCGAAGCTGGATCAAATTCGGATAGGCTCCTTCCTTTTAATTCCAATGGAGATTCGCAAATATATTTCTTTGGATAACCAATCACTCGGTCTTTGTTGTTTTCTACCCATACTCTTAACCATTCGAGTTGACATCCACAATCAAAGGGATTGGACGATACATCAAGCAAAAAGCTTTCATTTTTCCAGAGAAAATCGGGCAAAGATGATTGATTGATGTTATTCAAGCTATTGCTTTGTAGAGTTAATTGATTCAATTTTGTTAAATTTTGAAGGTTCCAGAAATTTCTTTAATTTTATTAAAACTGTTTGTTAATTTTGTAAAATAATTCAGATTAGTCATTTGATGAATCCCACCATATATGATTGTCAAGGATGACAATTTTTTCAGAGGTTCCAGCATTTTTCTTACGTCAGTTTTTGAGAAATCGGTATTCTTTATTCGTAGAACCCGTATGTTTGGGCATTTAATGAAAATATTTTTGAATTCTTTGTCCTTTCTCTCCACGATACGTCCTATAGAAAGGATTTTAAGAGATGTTGATGCTAACGATCTATTGTCCATAACAACTCCATTTAAATTATCTATGATTAAGGTTTCTAAATTATCCAATCTAAAAAACGAGTAGAAAGTAATTTTTTAAATAAATTGACAGAAATGTTCAGAAATCTAACTTGTTGGAGTCAGAAGCCAGTTTAAAGTATCCATCAAATCATTCACTGCCATATGTAGTGTTTGCAGCCTTGGAAACGCTGGTATTCTATTCAACGTGTTATTCAAGCAAAGGTTGGGAAGTTTTTCAAAAATATTATCTGTAAAATTCAGCTCTTCTAATGTATAAATTTGAAGTTTTGGAACTACAAAACTTGATATCAGGTTGCTTCCAAAATCAATTTTTCTAATATTTGATAATTCTTTTAAGGAATCAAAAGTTAAATACCGTATGCCACAGGATCGAACGACAACCTCCTCCAACCCCTTTAACCAAGGCGTAAGGAATATGTTATATTCCCTAATAGGAAGCAATCGTGTATAAAAAATAATGCCCGAAATATTTAACACCTTTACGTCTGAATTTCCCAGATGTTGTATGGCACGATATAAACGTTTTATTTGTAATTCATTATAAGCCAAATTAATGTTATCCAGGGTTTGTAAACTTTCAAATTTTTTTTCCAATTACTCAATTGATAATTTATGACACTCATGATTGATTTTCTTTTATGTGTTAAAAACCAGAGTCTCCCGAATTATTTATACATTCCATGTTGCCTGTCACTTACAGTTACACATAACTATTCTGACTTAAGGTTCGCATGGCTCAATGCCGAATTACATGCAATTGCTTTTCTAAACTTGTTCAATAATTCTCATTATTATATCTTAGTATTGGGATTTTTACTCATAATAGGAAATTTAGAAAGAAATCCTGGACCAATGCCAGATAATTTTAAAACTCGGAATTTAAGCATAGTCCATAATAATGTATGCAGTTTACTTAGCAAAGTTGATGTTGTTTACAATGAGTTGTCTGAATATGATGTAATTGGTATTACTGAAACTCACCTTGATGATAATATATCCAATGATGAGATCATGTTTCATGGCTTTCATCCTCCCATTAGAAAGGATCGTAATAGGTTTGGGGGTGGAATACTATTTTATATTTCCCTAGATCTGCACTTTATCATAAGAGATGATCTCAATATTACTGATATTGAGCTTCTTTGGTGTGAAATACATATGCAAGATAATAAGAAGATTTTACTTGGTTTAATATATCGACCACCTAACTCAAATGTCGCCTACTTTGAGCGTCTTTCTGATTCACTTGATATTGTATTAAATGAGTCAGTCCCAGTATTTCTCATGGGTGACTTTAATATTGATATGTTGAGAAGTGGAAACAATGTTTTTAAACAAAGTATGATACAAAGTAATTTATTAAACCTGATTAATGAACCAACAAATTTTTCAGCCACCCCTGGTACATGTATAGATTTAGTATTCACTAATAATGCAAGTATTGTAGAGAATGTGTATGTAGCATCTCCATTCTGTAGTACTCACTCACCAGTCAGTTTTGATATAAAATATAAAACTTTCAAACAATATGCTTATAAACGCACCATAAGAAATTATGAAAATGTTAATTTTAAAAATATAGAAAATGATCTAAACAAGGTCAACTGGGATTCCACGGTCTTTAATTCTTCAAACATAAATGAAATATATGATAATTTCTTACACACATATGATGCTATTTTGGATAAACATATACCTAAAAAGGTAATTACAATTAGGCCACGAGATAAACCATTCATGAATAATAGTATACGTTTAAGAATAAGGCAACGGAATCGTGTACACAAAAAAGCAAAACGTAAAGATTGTCCAAACTTATGGTGTCGTTTCAGAGAGCTACGTAATGAGGTAATTTCTATGGTTAGAAATGCTAAAGAAAAGTATAAGCAAAAACTCACTTCTCAAATACTAAATAAAGATATACCACCAGGTAAATGGTGGCGAATTACAAAATCAATTGCTAAACTTTCAAACAAACATAAACCTATGCCTCCTTTAAAATCAAATGGTCAGATTTTACTTCATCCATTAGAAAAGGCAGAAGCACTAAATAACTTTTACTCAGATGTTTCTAGTGTTGATGAAAGTAAAACCTTACCTGAGCATGGTCCTGGTCCTCCCTTAGTAACAATTGAAAACATAATTGTCACTGAACAAGATGTTGCTGATCAATTAAATAATTTAAATGTAAACAAACCTCCTGGCCCAGATGGTATAACACCAAATATTCTTAAACAACTATCCTCCTCCATTTGTAAACCACTAGTAAAACTTTTTAATAAGTCATTTGAACTAAAACGATTACCAAATGTGTGGAAGCAAGCTAACATTACCCCAGTATTTAAGGGTAAAGGTAGTCCTGACTTAGTAAATAACTACAGGCCAATTTCACTAACTAGTGCTGTTTGTAAAATTATGGAAAAAATTATTTTTAAATATTTGTACAATTTTATATTAGAAAACAATATTTTAACAAAATACCAGTCAGGATTCCAACCAAATGACTCAACTGTCAACCAACTAGTAGAAATTTACAATACAATTATATCTAATTTAGACAAAGGCAAAGATGTTAGATTCATTTTCTGTGATATTTCAAAGGCTTTTGATAGAGTTTGGCATAAAGGTCTACTTTTCAAATTAGAATCTTATGGTATCCAAGGTACATTATTGAAATGGATTGAAAATTACTTAGATGACAGAGTTCAAAGAGTAGCTTTAGATGGGTTCTTTTCAAATTTTAAACCTATATCGGCGGGTGTTCCTCAAGGGTCTGTTCTAGGTCCTTTTCTTTTCCTCCTATATATTAATGATATAACTGATAATTTAGTTAATAATACAAGGCTATTTGCAGATGATACATCACTATTTATAGTGGTAGATAATGATGTTAATGCAGCAGCAATATCACTTACATCTGACTTAGATAAAATTAGTAAATGGGCTTCAACATGGGCTGTAGATTTTAATCCAACCAAAACCTGTAATGTTAATTTTACAAGAAGTTCAAATAACCATCCGCCAATCCATTTTGGCTGTAATGGTAGTACTATTAGTGAATCTAGAACACACTGTCATCTTGGACTTCTTTTCCAAAGCGATGCCAAATGGTCATCTCATCTAAATAATTTATATGAAAAAGCTTGTTCTCGGCTAAATCTTTTAAGAATGTTGAAACATCTACTAGATAGAAGTGCATTGGTAAAAGTCTATTTTGCTTTTATTCGACCCATTCTAGAATATGGTGGCATTGTTTGGGATAACTGCTCACAAGAACTTTCAAATCTTTTAGAAAATATTCAAGTGGAAGCTGCCCGAATAATAACAGGACTTAGGAAAAACTCATCTAGAAAGGCTCTGTATTTAGAATTAGGTTGGGAACCATTAAATAAGAGAAGGGAAAGACAAAAACTCTTGTTGTTCTATAAAACTGTTTATGGTATAGCCCCTCTCTATTTACAAGAAATGGTCCTTCCTTTTGTACCACCAAATCATGGTTACAATCTTAGAAGTAGTAATAATTTTAACTTTGTCATACCTCAAGCAAAGACAGTCTCATATTTTAACAGTTTTCTGCCTTCTACTATTCAATTATGGAACAATTTACCACTAGAAATAAAATGTATTGAATCTTTTTCAAGTTTTAAGAATGTCCTTAAGAAACCTACTGTAGATAAAATAAAGGATGTCAAGATTTTTAATTATGGCAGTCGCAAGGAAAACATTCTACATTGTCAACTAAGAAATGAATCTAGTAATTTAAATGCTCATCTATATCATCAGTTTCTAAGTGAAATAGCATCTTGTACTAAGTGCGAATATCCGAATGAGAATAACTATCATTTTTTCTTAGAATGCCCTGCATATAATAATCAGAGAAGGATACTTTTTGAAAGTCTTCAGAATGTAATAGAATTAGAAAGCATGTCTCCTGGTCAAATTTTGAATACTTTGTTATTTGGGGATAGGCAATTACCATATAAAATTAACTGTTCAATTTTTGAAGCAGTCCAACTGTACATCAAGTCTTCAAAAAGATTTTGTAGTATTTCTTGATTAAGTAAAACATAAATCCTGATATTTCTTATAATAACATTTAATTTACGTCTCAGCATTTCCATGTTCCATGTATATGTTGTACTTTCCTTTGGATAATTGTCTTTGCACTTTTGTATTTTATTTTTTGTTTTTTTTTTTTTTATTTTATTTTTCATCACTCAATGTTGTTACTTGATTATAATTTATTTGTCTTTTGTAAATGTTAATCTTTCTTCAGTTTTCTATTTTTCATGCATATTTATCCTTTGCACTTTATTATTTATTTATTTATTCTGTTTGTTGTTTGTTTGCATTTTTTTTTACTTCCTTATCATTATATCTCATAGCGAGTATACAAACTTATTAATAATTCTTCTGTATAACTTAATCTACTTTTTTCATTCTGCTTTCCCATATATAGTTAAGAAAAGAAAATGAAGTAACTGAATAAGTATTATTCCATCATTGTAAATTATTGTCAATATTCTTTACATTTGTAACCTTGACCTTGGAGAGGACTTATATAGGCCATGCCTGATGTCCAATCCAATTATGTAATTTAACATAATAAAATATTGATGAAATGAAATGTAAACTTTCAAAAGAGTCTTCTGAAATAAGTTGTATCTGACAATTATCTATCAACAAATTTGTAATATTACGAGTACGGATAGGGTTGAATAAGTCATTCGAAAGACTCAGGAATTTATTTCCTGACAATACTAAAGTTTTCACACTCTGTGGCAATCCGGCAGGGATAGTTTTGAGATTTCTATTCGAACAATCTGCCGTAGAATTGTCCGAACAAAAACATGCACTGTGAGGACAGAAGTTTTCTTTTGCGTGACCATGTATCGTAGCCACAACGTGTAGTAGAAAGGGAATATTGATGACATACGACTCCATACTCCATAGTTCTCTAGATTGAAAAATAAAATTAAATAAAGTTAGAAAATAAGTATAAGGCAGTATAAAATCTTTTTATAGAAACAGTTACACCATAGCATAATTTCAAAGAACAGATAACTAGAGATGTCCAAAGATTAAAAAATAGCAAAAAAGTTCAATATACTAGTAGTTTTACCATCATCAACTTTTTAGAAGAATCAAATCTTTCCTGAATACTAGTATGTGGCTGATTTTGTTCCAAATGAATGGAGAATATGTTTCCAGCTGGCCCTTCTAGATCTACTGAAAGGATAATCATTGTAAGTAACATTTGCTTTCTATATAAACTGACCAAACGTCATCTAACGAGAAGTTTGACCCAAAATACATGTAGATTAATGTTGATGAAGGAGAATGCGTTTTTCTTTATTTTACTGAAGTTATTAAAGAACGTTTACGTAAGGATTCCATAGGTTTTACCGGTCAAAAGGAAGGGAATACTTTCTTCTTCCTGGCACCTGATCACACCTCTGGTATTACAAGAGGTCCGTGACAATGTCCTGTTCACAGACTTTGCTCATAGATTTGCTGAGCTCGAACGCTATTCGTTATCTTCATTGTTATTATTATAATATTGGGGATTTTTTTTATTTAGATAAAGAAATATTTAAAAAGTCAAACGCCCGTGGAAGAAATCTTTACGTTTGTTTTTGTTTTATGAAAATTTATAAGTTTGTATCGCTTGTAATTTTTTTTGGTGATCGCTCACTGTTTGTTGTCAACCTTTTTTCTTATTCTGACCGTATCTTAGAATTTCATACGTACCTCATATGGCTAAAAAAATATGGGTTGCACAGTCAATTGAATTACCCTTCTTGATCTGGAATATGAAAAAAGTTAAGGACAAAATAGATCAAGTTAAAACAACTTGGACATAGACTTTTAGAGAGAGAAACCCAATACCTGTATTTATACCCTACAACTTTGTATACTGACTTAATATTTTAGAAATTGTAAAATTGATGATCTTAGTACTTACCTTGCATTAACCACTGCCTAGAGTTTATGATATCTAATTATTTTATATATGAATTTATTTCCTTCTCAATTCACTGCTTCTTTAAATTTTAAGAACATCCATATTGATTTAATTTACTAATCAATATTCATGTGCAAGATGAAAAATCCAATTAAAGGGCTAAAAGGACACCTCTAAATTTTTTGTCTTCCTTCAGATAATTCAGATAATTTACATCATGTGAATGATCTGAAAGCCCTCTAATGGGCTCAAAAATAAATAAAAATCAGTCTTCCTTCTATAATACTCGGATTAATCGATTTAAAACTAACATTTCCTATACACATAAAGAAAAGAAAATAAAATTTAAAAAAGTACATAATTATTTAAAAAAAAATATGGTTGTGTGATAAATTGTGACTTTTAATATTTTTTTCATATTTTGTTTAGAGTCCTTATTCCCATATCTTTATCTACATGTAGTTTGTGCTAAACAAAATTTTGTACAATTGATGCTATTGTTTAATATTCTCAGTTACCAGTGAAGTAAACATCAATAATGAACAGCTTTTGTGCGATGCAAGCCGTTATATAAATGACGTAAAACTTCGATCCCTTATTGCGGTCCAACCCTATTCAAAGAGGCTATGATTTGAACAGGCTGAAATCTGCACTACCTGTGAATGCTCGCATATCAATATTAGTAACCATGGTTCTGTTGTTCGTAAGAAAAATTAGATAGAATGTTAATGTTAAACGTATTACCCACCCCGTGGACATCACTGCATTGATCATTTTGTTCATGAGAAAAAAGATATAAGAAAAAAGATTTGAAACCTTTTCCTATATATACACCACTGTAATCTATATATACCACTGTTAACTTTTTATTCTATATTCCTTTCCTCCGGTGGCCATGATTTGAACAAACTAAGCGAGACGCAAGACTGCAGCTTTAATCTTTAGCTTTAAGCTTCAACTTATATCATTGGCCCGTTTTCATGATCCCACCCAGGTGTAGGTACTTCCAGTCAAGGTGACATTATTTATTAAATTCCTTTGAGGAAAATATATTAAAAGATAAAATACACGTACAAATATCCAAAATCTTTCAGTCTCCTTCAGAATTAAATCATCGTCTCTTGCTTGATATAGGGAAACGATTAATAGAAATATAAAAGGACCAATATATTTCGTGGAAGTCCTCATCATTTTCCGTATAATTTTTCAAGGGTTAAAAACAAATTTACAAGTTGATGCCAGTTAAGATTAAATAAAAAAGAAAGCATTTAAACACTGAACATTTGTAATACATGTATATAGTGAACATCTTGAATCGGGTTTCGACTTTTGCCTTTTTTGGGATATAACTGCAAGATATTTACAGCTGAAAATTCAAAGTTAACTGATTTTTTAGCCTCAGTTTAACTGAAGCTATTTTTTTTCCCATTCAATGATCTGCACAACTTTAGATAAAACCTGTCAGTGGGTATAAATATTTTTGACCTTGACTTTAGAGTTTGACCCACCTTTAAAAAACTTTAAAATTGTCCATTACTTTTGAATAGTTATGACTAGGGCTTTCATATTTCACAGGGGTATTCATTGTGACAAGACCTTCCTTTTGGTACCAATAATTTTGACCTTTTGGCCTTGCCCTTTCGAGTTTGACTTGCATTTGAGAAAATTCAACCCTCGCAAAAAGCTTTCATACGGGGGCATCAGTGAATCACAAACACATCTTGTTTTTTATTTATTTATTTTTTTATCATTTGTAGATCACTATGGAGCAGTTCATTATTTACCTTTTCCAGTACAGGGAAGTCCAGATCTGAATCATTTTGTCGAAGTAAACATCGTTTCTGCGAAGATATGTATACTGCGAATTGTTCATAATATTATAAAAATCTTTTTTTACCCTTAATTTTTGGGAGAAAGTTTGGTTCCAAAATTTATTAGGCAAATATGATGCGAATAATTGCGACTTATAATAATATGTAATATGCCAACCAACTAAATTAAGGAAATAATTTAAAATTTCCTTTAATGATTACATGTTGTATACAACGTATTAACTAAAATGAATTTCTACTTTCAATTCTAAAAGTTATTTTCCGTGATGTTAAAATTTTGAGTGTTTCTGTTTATTTTAGTTTGTGTGATTTTGTGGACTAAGGGATGTTCAAAGAACATACACAAGACAACATAATAAATAAGAGGAAATGTCGAGAAGGGTAATTTTAAATTTTAAAAATACTATCATGGTAATTGATGTAGATAATTTGTATTATTAATATTGACTGTAGAAACATTTTTATTCCCCTGTCATGTTTATATATTACCTGAGCAACTTCTACCCATCCTAAATTACGAGTTAAAAAATATCAAAGTTCGGCACTGAAGTAAGATGAAACGAGATTTTCTTCTATAGATTAGAATACAAGGTCACATAAAAAATAAAGTTAATGTCGAATTTTCACAAGAGGCGTTGGTATTGTCCCTTTCCTTAATGAATTTTCTCATAGAAGTGATTTTTGATCTCAAACAGGTGAGGTCTAGCTCAAAACTTCTTCGAATTGCAAAAGTGGGGTGATAATGCAGTTAAATTATTCTCTAAAACTGTAGATATCTATTTTGTGCTTTTATCGAGTACGAGTGTAAAAAGAGTTTTTATTTTGATTTTTCATCGCCATTTAGTGATATCACATACATGTATTTGACTAGGTAATATCACCTTTTTGAAAAGTGAATAAATTATTTATTCAGTTCACTATTCACAAGTCAAATTATGTATGAAACAACAACTGCTAACACGAATATACATGTTCCGCTTACATTCACTCTATACAAGAAGTAACAAGTTCAGTCTTTCAGAAAGAGAGTATAAGTAAGGAATCACTGTCTAGTTAGTATAGTATGCCAGGGGCATCAACGATAGTGGGATACAAGGGATAATTTGCATAACGGGCGAAGCGCGTTATGCATAAATTATCCCATGTTTCCCACTATCGTTGATGTCACTGGTATATTATACTAGTTAGACAGTGATTCCTTATATTTTCATTTCATTGTAAAATAAAATTGTAGAATTAGACTTTAAAAATGTAGAGATAGATTTAAATTGACTCCCATGCCAATTTCAGTAGTCCTCGCCCACGGACGTCAAAGGCAGCCGCACGAAATTTACATGCATATTTTGCCTTCTTAGTGGCAGACACAGAGACAGATGAGCACGAGATTTCCATGCATATTAGGCCTCCTTAGCTCCTGACCTATCGACCTGTCTAATTTACATTCCGTTAGAATTATCAAGAAATTAACTCCGCTAACTTTCAAAGAGTTATCATAGAGAAAAAAAATAGAAATGGAAATATATATATGTAAATGGTTTAGCATGTTTATATCTTCCGAATGGTATTTGTAAAATTTTTCCTTATTTTTATTTCAAATAGGTATTTCACGAGCAGATCAGAGTGCTGGTTTTGATTGTTTCCATGGCAGTCTGGGTCTCAGGAAATAATAAAAGGAACAATGGATCCTTCTGTCGAGAAACGCCATGTGTATGTTGGAATCCAGAAACCGCTGACTGTTCACACAGGAACCTTAGCTCCATTTCCTTTCATCTCCCCTCCAGTATTAAAACCCTAATTCTAACAGGAAATAAGTTTTTAAGTGTATTGGATGATATGTTTATTAATATAAGTACTCGAAACATTACAAGATTATCGATGGACCATTGCCACATTAAGTCCATTTCCCCTCGAGCTTTTGAAAATCTTGATCATCTGTTTTTTCTAGACTTATCTCACAACAATTTAACATTTGATGATCTTGAAACTGCCATTCGATTTCTTCAAAAGTCACATCTTCAAATATTCAATATTTCAGGAAATGCTTTGTACGCTTCGCTCGGACTTCCTATAGATTTGTTCAAGTGTGTTTGGCTGCGAGAGTTAAGAGATATTGTCATGACTGGGGGGTACATACAATTTCCCGAATTTGAATCATTTTCGATGCTGAAAAAACTTGAGAGCTTGGATTTACGTTACAACAGAATCTTTTATATTACATCATACAATCTTTCTAATTTGCGCATTTTAAATTTGGCTTACAATGGCATAACAATTTTGCCAGATTTTCGTTTTCCTAAATTAAAAGTATTGAACATGACAATGAACAAACTATCAAAAACATACGTACTTAAGGGTAGTATGGTCTCTTTGCCCGAACTTCTAAACTTGGATTTATCTCATAATCCAATAATTCGAATACAAGAACTTTCTTTTGCAAGATTGAAAAGTTTGAAAACGTTAAAAATTGACCACCTCCAAGGAACACTTGTAGATAAATATGCATTTGATTCTGATTCTCTGGAGAATATTTCTATTGGTAACATTAAATATTTCAGAACTGACATTTTCAACAACTGTCCTAAATTGAAATCATTAATTATTTTGAACACGGAATTTTCTGAAATTAATTTCACAAACCTTTTACTACCATTGGCAAACCTTGAAAGTCTTCGAATATCTTACAGTGATATTAATTTTATTCCTCCTCTACAAAATTTTTCAAGATTGTTAAATCTTGATTTAAGTCATAACAATATAAAGATCATTCAGTCAAGTGTGTTCGATAATTTGAAAAGTATTCATAAAATAGTATTAAATAACAATTACTTATCGGCAATAGATTATAAGTCGTTCCCTTCTTTCGTTTGAAAGAACAAAGTTATTTTTCTTGATCTATCGTCAACCCCTTTTGATGGTGGTTGTTAAGTAATATGGTTTGTAAACTGGTTAAAAAACAACAAAGAAAGAGCAGAAAACTTTCCTGATTTGTACAAATGTGTTTCACCAAGTGACAAGCGTGGTCTACTTCTTGCCAATTTTGATGCTTCAGAATGCCACCGTCCAAACCAGTATTTTATACTTTTACTTACTATTTGTGGGTGCTTATTATTAATGTGCTTTACAGCAATAATTTTAAGAAAACTCCGTTGGGATATTAAATATTACATTCATATTTGCAAACACAAGAATACATCAAGATATAAACGCATGTTGGATGACGAATTCCTGTATGATGGGCTTGTTGCCTATAATACAAATGACAGAAAGTGGATTATGTCCGAACTTGTAGAAAACCTGGAAAAGAAACTTAACTTCAAACTTTGTCTGCACGAAAGAGATATCATTCCGGGTGGAATTTTCGTAGATGACATCCATCAAAATATAGAAGCTAGTCGTAAATTTAGCTTAGTTCTGTCCAATAATTTTATGGGTGACCAGTGGTGTAGATATGAGACAACTATAGCAAACCACACAGTAGTCGACGGGAGATCTGACAAGGTGCTTATTGTCTTACTTAGAGAAATAAGTTCCCAATACATGACAAATTCTCTGAAGACTCTGATAAAATCCACCGTGAATGTGGAGTGGACCGAAAGAGAAAGCGGGAAAAAGTTATTTTTGACAAACCTTCAAAAAGAAATACAAAGATGAACTGAGATGCTTTTTTTCTTTATTTCATTTATATAACATTGCTACTAAAGTACACTACATTGAAATTGGTATTAAAAGACACGAAAGAGTAAGCAAATGTTGAATCCGTTGTGACTAAACACAGTCAAATGGAACTATACCAGTATAAAATACACTTTCTTCAAGAAGAAAATGATTTGATCTGTGTTATTCGATAAAGGTATACCTACATGTACGAATATTCTCGTCTGCAATAAGCTGTTATGAATTTCTATTGTATACATGATAATTTATTATATAAATTAGATTTTAACCTATTTAGTGTTTAATATATAGTATATATGATAATTTATTATATCAATTAGATTTTAACCTATTTAGTGCATTACTTTGCTGTCATTTCCTCTGTACTACTAGTAAATGTTCGAGTTATTGCGCTGGAATGTATTCTTTTTTATGAGCTATTTCATTTATGTACTATTGTAATAAATATTCTATAAATCAAAGTTTGAAACAGCTAGTGGGGATTCATATCAGCAACTGCACCCCCTTGGATTTCATTTGTTTGTCTTGTACATATCAACGGCATATTTTTTTTATACCACGCCATCATATGATGTATACAATAACCATATATCAAGCAAAGCATTTAGATTATAGACTATATCATCATTTACAATGAAAATAAAGAAACAATCTATTAACATTTCGAGATTAAAAATTCAAAATGCGTTGACAATTCGAGGGCTGTTTGAAAATTATTGTGATATTTACTTTTATTGCATAAAGGGAATAAATTCTTGAAAATTCATACATATTATCAAGAGCAAATTAAACATATGTGTAAAATTTCCTATAAATAAACCAATTAATTAGTCCAGGTAAAATTAAAAACGTGCATATGTCCATTGCTTTGAGTAGCGTAGCTAAGGCATTTTATCACAAGCCAGCCGTGTAGATCTTTTCTCAATTGAAACGATCAGAAAAAGGTTTCTTTTCTGTTTTCATATATATAATCTAGAAATTAAACTCTATTTTTTCCTGCTGAAAAATTTGAGGATACTTCGATAATAAAATGACTTACCATGACCTTGCTGTTTTTCATTAGAGAATTAAAAATTGAGATTTTTTCCTGAGTATTTCTTCTGTAAAATAATGATCGTTCATTATGGTCCCACTCTACCCACTCGAAATTTTACAAATTTGAATCTTATCATGTCTTTTCTGTTCTTACGCATATCTTTTTAAAGATATATATGCCGTATTAGTGTTTTATTTTAAAAGAAATAAATATATGTGGTGTCTCATCAAGTTATATAACTTATATACTTTCTACAAATAAGACAATTCCACTCCATCACTTTTAAAAGTTATGAAATATTATCTGGTAAAAATAATTTTCTCTCCGAGTCGGATAATAAACCGCCTCTTATTGAAATATTCATGATCACGTGGTCTCGCCTGCTCACAGCAAACAATGGTCCAATCTCGTGAATGAACTTCGGAAAGCATGATGGTCTACTACGTTTTTACTACAAACACGTGAATTAAGGATTGTCAATACTTGAGCACACCTCAGAGTTGGTTGCTTTTTGTACCGAGGAATAATCACGTGCAATTGTCTTTTCACTAGCAGTACAGCACGGGGAAACTCTAAACAAACAGACCTGTACAATGGAGTGGGGAAAACTTTAATTTTTATCAT
>PRKT01000169.1:0-12500 GCA_003671525.1 Saccostrea glomerata | reverse complement strand
TATTTTTTGTCTTTTTCCTAAACAAGTAGATCGGTTCTACACAAAGAGTAATATGTATTCATGTGAAACAACTCATGTCAGTAATCAGAACTTTAACATACTTATACTAAATGTACTATAAATTACTTATAGACTCCAGGTTTTATGCTTTTTAACACAAGAAAAAGTCGAAAACTGTATATTTTGCTTTGAATACTTTCACATTTGTTTGCATCAGAACGTACTCTTTCTCTGATGAGGTTAATCAATTAAATACAGACGTAAAAATTAAAATTAAAATTTCAACCATGAAAAGTTCATTTTTTGTAATTTTACGTCCCCTGTAAGATATAAACAAGTCGCTAACAATGCACATATAAGGTAAAGATGATACAAAATGAAAGAAATGTCATGGTAGGTGTTTTCTAACGAATTTAAAAAAAGAAATGTTATTAATATTTCTATTATTATTCGGGGAGAACAGTCCTTAAATTATACAATTGCATGTAATATAAGTTATCTTTAAAAGTGTACCAGACACTAGAAGAATAATTATTAAGTTGACTAAAACAATATCAAAGAAGAAATTAGTAAATACATGTACCTGGTATCTATATCGTGAAGACTAAAAACTCCATCAGTTCTTCATACAAAAGATACAATCAATTTTTGAATCTTGGCAGTTTGAAATACGTGATTTTACTGGTCGATTGTATATTGTATTTTTCTTTATTCCTGAACTTTTGAAATAAACTTTTGGAGAGTATTGCACTACAAATTGATACTCCCGCTTTCTTGCATGCGAGGTCAATAGATGCACGAAAAACTAAAACCAACGGAAATTAAGGGAAAAAAAGAGTAAAATGCTCAGATTGGGGGAGGGGGGTCGATCCCCCTTACCTGTATTTGCAGAATTAGTAGATGTTTGTATTGAAGCAAATAAAAAATGCCAATATGGGTATGAAGATGTGACTGTTTATTCTTTAAAATATGAACATGAAGATTCTTTTAATATAAAACAACTATTACACAATATTAATACCGTAGTTTGAAAACACCATTCACCAAAATTTCATATGCTAAATTCTCTCATTTAGTAAATAAAAAAGAATCTAAAAATATCTGTGATTTGAACCGGGGGCCTCTCACATGTTAAGCTATAATCTTTTCACTCTGCCATCAAGGAATTTGACTGTGCAAGGAATTAAATGCAAAGGTCATATATAAAGTGTACATGTTAACATCACATTCTGCATTGTCAAAATTTTACACAAAACCGAGTGTGTCAAGTTTAGCCTCTATTAAACTTTTCATCTCAAAATCAAGACGTCTTCTTTAGGCCTGTCGATCAAATTTTAATTGTAAAAGGTTCAAGGTTTCTTGAAATATCGTGTGGTAACGAAAGTGTTACAGACAGACTGAAATACAACTGGTCGGACAAACGGACAGACCTAAAAATCAATAGAGATCACCTTAGGTCAAAGGGAGTTGTCATGTAAACATTCAATACAAAAGCTAGAAGGCTTCTCAAGATATCGCGCGTGGAAACGAAAGTGATACAGACAGAAATACAAACAGAGGACGGAGAGACAGACAGCTAAACGAAGGAACGGACGGACAGACACACCAAATTAATATACCCACTTTCAACTGGGGACAGAATAATAAAGGAACGTAATAAGACTGTATAATTCCATTAAAAAATCATGAAAGCTAAAATGAAGGCATTTTGCCTTTCTTTGTAACGGAATTCTTTCATGCTTAATATTCGTTAATTAACTGGATTAACTAATTAAGAGTATAGAGAGTTTAAAATCTTGTAATGAAATTTATGGAAATATCGAACAATATTCGAGCTCAAAAGCTCATTAAACATTATAATTTAGTTAACAGAGCAAAATTGGACCTCTAAAACATCAGAGGTGGGATCAGGTGCCATGGACGAGTGAGCATCCCCTGCGACCGTTCAAACCCGCTGTGTCCTCCTTGTTCGGAAGGAAAAAAACGGAAAAATCCGTACATATGAAAATATCTCAAATTTCTAACTCATGAAGCACTTATAAATCTTACGCTTAACTCTTTCTATGTTTTTATTTGCAGATCACTATGGAGCAGTTCATATTACTCTGCACTTCTTTTCACCTTTTCCAGTACTCGGAAACATCCAGAATCGAATCATTTTGTTCAAGTACACCTTGTTTCTGTGAAAATATGTTTACAGCAAATTGTTCATATAGAAATCTTCATGCTATTCCAAGTGGTCTTCCGTCGACTCTTAAGACACTTGATTTTTCAGGAAACAGAGTGCTTGCAATGAATGATAGCTTCTTTAATTCCTTAACAAACATGAATCTTTCAAGCTTGTTGATGTTCAAAAGCAAAATAATTGAAATTTCAAAGTTTGCCTTGAAGCCTTTGAGCAGCTTAGAATTCCTCGATTTATCCCATAACTGGTTGTACAATACAGTTTTATTTGAAAGTACTTCTAAACTTGGTTTATCAAACATTAAGGTTTTGAATATATCTGACAATCCAATTTATGAGTTGGGTGATAGGTTTAATTTTTGGAAGAATGTATGGTTCCGAAATTTAAGAGAAATTGTTATTCAAAGGGGTGATATAAGGAAATGTGATTTTCGCGCTTTAGCAAGGATAGAAAAGTTACGAAAACTCGATTTAAGCAATAATTTTATTGAAACTATTTCATCATACAATTTTGCTTATTTGGAAATCCTTGATTTATCTAACAATAAATTAGTCCACCTTCCAGATACTTGTAACAAGGAAATGTCCTCTGATTATTACCCTGCATTAAAAGTGTTCCGTCTTCAGAATAACCGAATTTCTTTTACATTATTTCTCAATATATTTGGTAGCTGTTTGAAAAATCTAACGACATTAGATATTTCTTTCAATCCAGTCAGAATGCTGTTTTATTTTGCAATTGTTAACTATACAAACCTTGAAGTACTACGCATGGATCATCTTTTAGGTCCCATAGAGTTATACGACTTTGCCTTTGCTTCATTTAACCTCAGAGAACTTTATCTCGGGAATAATGTGATAGGATACATGGAAGTTTCAAACTTTAAGACCATTTTAATGTTTAATCCAACATTGCTCGTCCTACATTTGACAAATATTGACCTATCACACGTGAATTTAAAAAGCATGCTTTTTTCCTTGAGAAACCTTACTGAACTGTCCATTGTTCATTGCAAAGTTGAAAGTATTTCGCCTTTGTTGCTTCCATTGCTTTCAGTTTTAAATTTTAGCTTTAATTACATACAGAAACTAGATTCTCTTTCATTTCAAGGACTAACTAATGTAAAGTTACTCTCTTTTCAAAGCAATCGCATTACATCTTTAGAACAATCATCTTTCCCCAATTTTATATGGGAATCAAGTGAAATTATATTTGATTTTTCCTCGAATCCATTTGATTGTGGGTGTCATTTGGAATGGTTTAAGGAATGGGTGAAGAAAAATAAAAATAGAACCATAGGACACTCTTACAAATGTAATACACCGAAAGAATGGAATAACCACTCAATCTTATACTTCGATACACGTGGATGCCACTTGCCAAACCAGTACTTGATTATGTCTTTTACAATAATAGGATTCATTTCATTATTTATTTTCTCGATTGTCATTGTAAGAAGACTTCGATGGGACATCAAATATTACATACATGTTTGCAAATATAAGAAGATGTTAGTACCGACAAGAAATACTCAGAATGAGTTTCTCTATGATGGTTTTGTTTCATATAATACTCGGGACAGAAAATGGATCATGTCTGAACTAATAGAAAAGATCGAGAGAAAGCATGAATACAAACTTTGCCTACACGAGAGAGACATTATTCCAGGAGAAATTTATGTGGATGAAGTCCTAAAGTGTATAGACTACAGTCGAAAATTCATACTTGTTTTATCTAATAATTTTATGGATGACCAGTGGTGCGTGTTTGAAACAGAGATAGCCAATCATGCACTAGCTAGTGGGAAAGGTTACACTTTATTTTTAATTTTGCTTGAAGACATTCACTCACAATACATCACAAGGTCACTACGGACTCTTCTGAATTCCGTCGCACATGCTGAATGGACAACCAGCAAGAATGGTCAGAAATTATTCTGGAAAAATGTTCTTAAATTTATGGATGAAACATGAAGTACAAGTGATAGAATTATGGACTTATTAATTATTTGATATTAAAGCGTGACATTATTTAAAAAGTTTTGAATAATATAAGATAAAAACTATTGACTTTTACAAAATACATATTCTATTGCATGTCATCGAGAAGTAATTATTGTTATCTTCGTAATGTGGATTTTGTTTTGTTGATATTAATCTATTTTTTATTAATATACTAATATTAGCTGTAGATTGAGTGTATGACACCCATTTGATTCAATGCACAATGGTACAAAAATTACATTTGATTCATTGCACAATGGTACAAAAAATTCTAAAACGAAGCAAGCTATTGACAAACAAGTTGATGAAACAAGAATATCGGATTATTGTCAGTATCGTTTAGAGTCAACATTTTTCAAATTCCATGTTTGAAACAATGGCATTGTAATTATAATCTACATTTAGTCGAATGTTGTGTGATTTTTTTTCTCTTAAACATTGTTCGACCATTTTTACATTGGTCTACGCCTTTTCTCCTGATCATGCCAAGGAGTATAAAGAAGTGTTGCCGGTTGATAGTTGGTAGAAATATGTGTCACGCAGTTGTTTGTATATACTTTATTAATAGATTAATAAATGAAATATTTATATTGTTTTTATCTTTTAAGGCCATAAGACGAATTCTGAAGTAAGTTATAAACTACAATGTTTGTTTTTTTTTATTTTAAAGCATCTTGAGCTGATTTTAAAGAATTTAATAATACCAAATAATTTTAACGAGGTAAAAATTTTAAAATGTTATTGAATGCAAGCTCTTTCAAAACTAAGGACAGTTGTAGAAAATCCAAAATGATAAAAAGACCCACTTGTAAGTTTACGGGAACTAAAATACATGAAATTAGTATCGTTTTGAAAGCTTCAACAGCTTAATATGCGTTCTTGGCAAACTGGAGGTTCACGGAAATGACTATATTATGAGGGACACTACTTAACACATAGTTACAGTGTATTGAGATTTAATTCAAATCACTGACAATTAAAAGGAAGATCTTTGGACGCAATACACTAAAATGATCCACTTCCCAACGGTTCTGAAATATAATACTTGATTCGATGAGGAATGCGAGGACATACTAGTACACAAAAATGCGTTCTTAGAACATGTACTCCATTTCTTTTTCAGAACATGACTTGAACCTTTGTAATTCATTAAACAGGGTATAAAGGTTAAACTAGCATATGCATGAGTTATGAATGCGTTTTCAAAACAAAAGAGTGTTGATATAAACAGCATTTTGCCAAAAGATACAGTGCGCCAGTATCTCATAAAAAAAAACTCCTCCTCATTACAAAAACACATAGCATTTAGATTTTTTTCTACTCATAAATGAATAAACTCTATAGTGTAAATGTGTAAATGATTAAAGTTTGTTTCATTTTTAAATAGTGCTGATTTTGCAATTGAATTTAATAGCGAGCGCCGCGATGCGACGCTCGCGAAGCGTGCTCAATAGACTAACGTGTAAGAACAGAGGGAAATCGGAAAGAAATCTGTACATACGTTAAGCAAATTTTTATGCGAAACATTCCCAGAATTCCTTTACTACCCAATGTCCTTTGCGCGAATAAATAAATAATAACTTTGAGCATTTAATGCTACGTTCCCACTGTCGTGCGGTCAGTTACGCTCGGCAAGATAGATCAATCGTAGTTGATCGCGGAGTTTTTATTGAATTTTATGCCAAGATACGAAGAGATGCGTATAGATGCGTTTTCATACGTTTTGTTACGCTTTTATGCGCTATGCCCCCGATGGATAAATTTCATGTGATGCGATCTCTGACGATCTGACTACCGTTCGGATAAGATGAATTACGTTTCAATAGGATTATCAAGATTTAGTCGAAAAAGGACCTCGATCTGTCACGAATATCACGATTCGAGTTCTCGATTAGAAAGGATCTCCTACGTTTTAATACGTACTCATACGACATAATACGTTCATTGCGCTCTCTTGCGCTAATAACACGATAAAATAACACGTTCATTGCAATGTTTTTCACGATCAGGATCAAGATAGAACACGCTTTGAGCTACGATTGTACCCCGACAGACATATAAAAATCTGGTTATACTGAGTCCATTATATTTTACATCTTGAATTTAAACAAAACATAAACATATAATCAATAATAATAGCAGAAGTAAAGGTTGATGACAACTTCATAAACGTGGTGTTTGTAGTGTAACTATGGTCATATGTTATTGCTGTCAAAGTAGAGTAAAAGAGCAGTATAACTATCTCTTTTTTTTTTTCACTGATGTTGCCTCTGATCGAACGGGTTCAAGTTCAAAAGAAGATAGGAACTCCCCTCTTCTATTTTGTACCTGTTTTATGTGGCATCTTTAAAATATTTTTTCCAAAACTCAGACATTTTTTTCAATCGGGAAAGAAACGCGTTCAATTTTCCCGTTATTTTTGCAAGCTTTTAGTACTCGTAATATAGCGTGAATGTCCGCAACAAAGCGTTAACACTCGTGTCTAATGGCGTTTACTCTCATATGTCCGTATCAAATCGTCTCTGAGCGGGAAAGAACCGTGTCAGCACGTGAGCAGATGGCCACGCAAAGCGTCACAGATAGTGACAGAACGTGAGATATCGCAACGAATCACCATTCAGCGGGATATCTGTCCTTTCCGAGATTGATCCCGATGATCACGATATACAAGCCAGATTAGTTACGTTTATATACGATGCAGCTGAGGTTAGTTACGATGTAATGCGATTTGCTGCGATGATAACGATTAAAATCTAATCGTGTTAATCGTAGAAAAATTTTTGACAGTCAAAAAAAATTTCACGATCAACACGATAGTCACGAGTGAACACAAGATTTGTTTCGGTTTGATACGAGAACTACGATTTGTCCACGTTCGAGTCCCCGATCTCAATCGTGGCGCCAATCGTGATAGTGGGAACATAGCATAAAGGGCTTCCAGTTTGTAGAAATCTTTCAAAGAAACAAAAAATATCACTGCAATGTTTTTCGACCAAAATTGCACTAGGTCTATAGTTTCAACCAGACGCTTTGCTGTCTCCGTAAGCTCTGACGAGCTCCGTGACGTCGTGTGACGTCACAGCTAGTCGAGATGTCTCATGCAAGTTGATGTTTGAAGTGGCTGAGCAATTTTTCAAGAGTTTTTGATGGTAAAACTGCGCTCGCCCCCAACGGTAACACCGTAAAACATATTAGTTAAACGTATACCTCTGGAATTTTCATGTAAACGTGTTCTTGCCTTGTTCACATGTGTGTTTTGATTGTATTTTTTAAAATTAAAAATTATCTTCACCCTTTATCATTTTTATGGTCCATTAAAATATAAATTGCAAAGGGTTCCACGCACCTTCTATGTATGGCACGCCAAATTCACAAAAATGAGCTAAACCTAGTTTCACAATTGATAAACTACATGTAGGTTTATCGACTGTAAACTATAGTTTACAAACCGTAAACTATAGTTAACGATTCGTTAAGTATAGTTTTCATCTGTAAAACTATATTTAACGGTCGTTAACGAATGCTAATCTAAGTTTATATGTCTGTAATAAAGCGTTAACAATAGATTTTGTTGATAAACATAGATTCACGTTTGTAAACCATAATTTACAATCGTAAACTATAGTTAAGAGTTGTTAATCATAGTTTCACAAATCGTGAAACTATGTTTATCAGATCGTTAACTATAGTTAACGGTTTGTAAACTATAGTTTACAAATCGTAAAATGTATTTATCGGATAATCTATGTTTTGCAATCGCAAATGATTGTTTTCCGTGTTAATTATAGTTTACGGTTGTGAAACATAGATTATCGCGTTAACTATGGTTTACAGATATAAAATATAGATTAACTTTGTTAACTATAGTTTACAGTCCGTAAACTATAGTTTACAACCGATAAACCTAGTTTATTGACAGTGAAACTATGATTAGCTCATTTTTGTGAATTTGGCGTGCCATATTTATGCTATTCAGGGAGCGCGTAATTATCATAAATAAAACATGGCTGGTAAAAGATTGCCACTTACATTGTTATTGAAAAAGTTGGCAAAGAAAGGACAGAAAACAAAAAGATAATATGAACAACCTAAGATATGTGGTGTCTCATCAAGTTACATAAGTTATGTAATTTCTGCAATTAAGACAATTCCACTCCATTACTTTTAAAAGTTATGAAATATTATTTTGTAAAAATTATTTTCTCTCCGAGTCGGATATTAAACCGCCTGTTATTGAAATATTCATGAACACGTGGTCTCGCATGCTCACAGCAAACAATGGTCCAATCTCGTGAATGAGCCGAAAAGCATGATGGTCTACTACGTTTTTACTACAAACACGTGGGTTAAGGAAATGTACGATGCGATTTCAAATGATTGCTGGAAAGCAAATTTACATTTTTTTGAAACCTGTTTTATAAAAATAGGAAGAATAGTTACTAATTTCACGGTTTAATTGAAAATTACCTCTACATTACTGAGTAATTCTCATGTGCATTGATCGTAGAACGTGTATTGAGTAGCATACTGTATGTTTCGAAGTTGTACACATTGTAAAAATTGCCAATACGTGAGCACACCTCAGAGTTAGTTGCTTTTGGACCGAGGAATATATAGTCACGTGAAATTGTCTTTTCACTGTCAGTACAGCACGGGGAAACTGTAAACAAACGGACTTGTACAATAGAGTGGGAAAAACTCTTATTTTTATCGTTGTTCATTTGTATGCAAATGTTAGCATGGGATTAGTAGATGATAATGTACATAATGCATTAAGCGTGTAAATGCTTGGGAAAAATGCACCACGTCTTTCCGAGAGCGATTTAAAAAAATAGCCTGTTCGAAAAACACATGTACATGTAGTATTTATGTACTGAGTAGTAACCCATAAATGCATTAAATGCAACTCATTGAGCTGATTGGTCGATTTGTCAGTCTTGATGGTTCCTCACTGAACAGACGTCACAAAAAATAGTTTCCTCGACCTGATGATTCTCGTGATGCTTTTCCCGCGCACATGCGCATATCCAACATAAACGTCAGTCCTTCATAAATATGCATGAGAATATCGTGTTCTTTTCCCGAACAGTTCTTTGTAAATACCGAATAATATTTCGTCGAATTTGCGAAAATGCTTCACCTTTGATAGCTTATTATACTTCAGAAATTTTTGTTTGGTTTCAGCTGTGCAAAACTACTGTTTAACACGGCATACATATCTTTAAAAAAAAAGATCGTTCGAGTTTCGATCCCGGAACCTCTCACATGTGAAGCGAGAGACATACCACTAGACCTCGGAAACGCTTTACATAGAGTGAAGTATATGCAGAACTGAAGTCACATACATGTTCGGTATTCTCAAAATTTTACACAATCCATGGTGTTTGATTTATTTAGCCTTTATTAAACAGTTCTAATAGATGTAATAAAAACATAAAGTCCGCCGAGAACCTGTTTTATACGCAATAACTTTCCTCATGCCCCTGTGCTAAAAATAGCGACATGTTATACTATAAATACTTATAAAACAAACGGGGCGGGGCACTTTGAGAGGGTGAGAGAGGTCCTAGGGAGTTTTGGTATAAAATTACATTGCGTAAGCTAAAAATCTTCTTGAAATATCGCCCGGAAATGAAAGTGTTACACACAGACAGAATGTATAAATTTACGACCTTGAACTTTGACTTTTTGACCTCAAAATTAATAGGGGTCTTCCTTCGGCCACAGGGGTTGTTATGTAAAATTTCATTGCAATAGCTCAAATGGTTCTAGAGTTATCGTGTGGAAACGAAAGTGTTATAACAGACATAATTTGCTAATATATGACCTTGACCTTTGACCTTTTGACCTCAAAATCTATAGGGTTCTTCTTTAGTCTATAGGGAGTTGCTATGCTAAATTTCATTGCAAAAGCTCAAAGGGTTCTCGAGATATCGTGTGGAAACGAAAGCGTTACAGACAGACGGAAAGACGGACGGACAAACCCAAATTAATATCCCCCCTTTTCAAGCGGGGGACAATTACTCTAGATAACAATAACAATTCAATGGATTGGAAGACACATCAAGCATAAATATCTTCTTTTCAAAAATAATAACTCGTAAAGACTTACTATTAAGTAAAATAGCTCAGAATCAATCTTTACAAATTAAAGTAATTGAACGTTTCTCGCTTGGTTCTCTTTAGTTGTGCTGTTTGCTGTTGTACTGTGCTAGTTGATAAAAGTAAGTTTATAAAAATTCTTCAGATTTATAGTTTCTTTTACTCTCACTGCTAAAACGGCAAGTGAGGAAAAACCTCTCTGGAGCTTTTTCATTTTTGTTATAACAATTCCTGATAAAACTATTCCTGGTACTAATAACTTTGAAATTGGAACAATTGTCAAAGATTTGTGTGGAATAAGTGTCTCTTATTATTACCATGCGACCTTTAGAGAGCCTTTGAAGAGAATGATATGACGTCATATTGTCTTAAACATCACGAAACAAATTGACAGCGAATTGGCGTTTCTCATCGCCCCATCTGTTAAACAAGCATTAAGCAACCTAAGCATGTTTTTGAGGCAGAAAACGGCAGAAAATCCTGAAAAAAAAATTGTTTGCTATCATAAGTATTCACTGCAACAGCATATATGAAATATGCAATTTTTGCATCTCAAAATATATACGAGGGGTTATTAAAAAGTTCGTGGACTGAGGCTATAAAATTAGTACTATGTAGTCTGTGCTTTCCAAACTTATAAGGAACATAAAACAACAAAAAATAAAGAAATTTTTGATTTGTGGTTTATTCCATAGATTAACAAGCTAATTCAGAGAATTTGTGTCCCCCGCTTAGGGAAAAGTAAACCATGCGCAGTTTCGGGGGAGGGGGGGGGGTCGGATCCCCCTTGACCTAATTTATAAAATTATTAAATGTATACATGTACATGTGTACTGAAGCTAATAAAATATGTCAATATGGATATAAAGGTTTGATTGCTTATTCTTTATTATGTGTTTAGGAGATTCTTTTTATAGGGAATATTTATCACATTGTAATGATGATTTTATGAGTTTGTACAAGCCAGACCTAATAAATTTTTCATTTCACATGAATACTATCATTTAGTTAAAAAAAAAGTATTTCGAAAAAAAAAATCTTAGTCCGCCCGGGATACAAACCCATGTCCTCTCACATGTGAAGCGAGAGACATACCACTATACCACGGAGCCGCTTTAAACTAGGGACAATTATATGCAAAGATGAAGTCACATACATGTATATATTCAATCCATGATATCTAATTTAACCTTTATTAAACAGTTCTAATAGATTTAATTAGAATATAAAGTCCACTGAGAACCTGTTTTATACGTAATAACTCTCCTCATGCCCCTGTGCTAAAAATAGTGACATGTAATACAATAAATACTGATAAAACAAACGGGGCGGTATACTTTGAGAGGGGGAGAGAGGTCCTAGGGAGTTTTGGTATAAAATTACATTGCAAAAGCTCAAAATCTTCTTGAAATATCGCCCGGAAATGATAGTGTTACACACAGACAGAATGTATAAATTTACGACCTTGAACTTTGACCTTTTGACCTCAAAATCAATAGGGATCTTCTTTAGGCCACAGGGAGTTGTTATATAAAATTTCATTGCAATAGCTCAAATGGTTCTAGAGATATCGTGTGGAAACGAAAGTGTTTTAACAGACAGAATTTGCTTACTTATGACCTTGACCTTTGACCTTTTGACCTCAAAATCAATAGGGGTCTTCTTTAGTCCATAGGGAGTTGCTATTCTAAATTTCATTGCGAAAGCTCAAAGGGTTCTCGAGATATCGTGTGGAAAGGAAAGCGTTACAGACAGACAGAAAGACGGACGGACACAAATTAATATCCCCCACTTTTCAAGCGGGGGACAAAAAGATGATGCTTACAAGATACAGTGAATTCAAAAATTTATTGATGTACCTAAAGCGATTTTAATTTTATACCGCTAGTCCACGAACTTTTTGATAACCCCTAGTATTTTTAAAACTTAGTTTTCATTAGGTACGAAACGTGGGTTTAGACAAAAAAATTTGTTATAAAGTTTTTTCCAGAGTCCTTTTGTCTTATTTAAAGTAATCGTTGAAAAAATTTTATGAAAAATGGATAAACTTTCAGTTATTAAGCTCCAAAGTTCATTGAAAAAAAGGTAGGGAGCAGAGCAGACATAGACCCTTAAAACATTAAAAGTGAGATAAGGTACTATGATGCACCATGGAGTAATCAACACTTTTGATAGGAAACATCGGCTGTGTGCTCCTTTTTATGACTGGG